>JZKD02S1613533.1:128956-146432 GCA_000966675.3 Picea glauca
AGAAGCTCCGAAATGAAGGGGTTGGCTAAAAGCCAGCTCAAACAAAGTTTGAGTAAAGTGCGGCCAAGGGCCGGATCAGAACTTGCTCTGATACCAAATGAGACGAACAAAGTTCACTCACACAGGAATTATCCAAAATACTTGGAATATAACAAAGTAATCCATATAGGACTGTAAACAATAAATGAATAATAAGATATATGATATAATTACAATTGAGAAATGAGGGATTATTTATATACCCACGCAGGGGTGCCCTTTACCAATAGTCATGTCCTTTGAGACATGACCTGTCATTATTAATAATTATTATTTATTAACTTATTATGTTATGAATATCTATGATATATGTATATTTATGTTCATAACAAAGAATAAGAAGAATTAGAAAGAGACCAAGCCTCCAACTACATTAGGTCATGTTGGATCCGAGAAACCAACTACTGTTAATTGTATTGGGACTGTTGATAAAGTCAACAAGTCTAAAATGAAGAATCCAAATCTGAAATTCCCTTGCAATCTTTGTAAGGGTGACCACTTTCTGAGGGATTTCCCTGGTCTCCCCAAGGTCTTATAAATGTGGTCTTCTATGTCATCAACTCCTTCTAAACATGTTGGTGATACCCCATCAACCAGTGACGTTAAGGTTGGTTAGAAGAATAGAAATGTCAAATTTCCTTTTATGTTATGTGAAGGTGATCATTACTCTCACCTTTTCCCTTGTATGGACGAGGCTTCTTATATTTTGGAAAAAAATCAACTTCCAAATGGTTATCATAATATCTCTCCCAAACTGTCATTAGTTGATGGACTGGTCAATCTGGTTCCATCCCCAATTAGTCCAGTTGATCAGGTGGTCAATCTGGTTTCATCCTCGGTTGAACCAGTAACCCAAGTAGTTGATCCAGTTCTGTCATCGATTAGCCCGACTCTTCATCTGAAAAGTGAAACCCAAGTGTCTGATCTAGTTTCGTCAACAATCATCCCTACTCTTCATCTAAAGAGTGCCAAAGTGGTCGACACAACTCCTGTTTTGGGGAGTGATGTGTCTCTTGACCTTGTTGTCTCGCATCTTATTCAACCAACGGTTGAAGATGTGGTGATGCTGATGGAATCTTTGGTCAATACCACTCTTCTCTTGGAGAGTGATAAGTCTAAGGAAGTGACATTGTCGATGCAATATCATCCAATCCCACTCTTCTTTTGGGGGGTGATGCGTCTTTCGACCATGTCCTTAGCATTTATAGTTTTTTACCTTCTGAACAGGGAAGCATTCCACTCTCTTTTAGTACGCTCCCTCCAAGTACTAGGATGGTTTCCTTTGATTGGAATGATCTTGTAGAGCCTATCCTTCCTTCTTCTGCACTCTTCCATATAATGGGAATTCGTCGATGTATTTTAGATGAAGGATCCTCTGCAAGTATTCTATCCTCCTTGGCTTGGAAATCTTTGGGTTCTCCCAAGCTTGTGTCAGCTACCAGTGAGCTACTATATTTTGATAGAAGTATTGCATGGGAGCCTTGGCCTACCCCATGATATGTTTCTTAGAACAACATCCTTGAGTCTTAGTTAATTTCTTTTCAGACTCCAAAAAATGAAAAATATTGTCGAGTGAACTTGTCTCTTTCACACTCGTTAAATGGTTTTGAAAGGACATCTATTTGGTATAAGTTTAACCCTTTTCTGGACCAAGTAGACTACTTACAAAAAATTAATACTCTTGTCGCCATTGGCTAGAATATTCTCTTGGGTATTATTTTATACTTTTCTAGGACTAGGGGACTAACATCTACAAAAAAAGAGACTTTTGGAGTTAAGTTGTAATTGCATCCCATTATCCTTCTTGCAATGTTGAGCCTATTGTTGTCTCTCTCTTTCTCGTTATAAGCATCTTGCCCCAAAAATTCTCAACATCAACCAGACAGTTCCTTTCATATATCCTTTGTAGCTTGACACCCTTTACCCATAGAGGAAACATCCCCTCGAGTGCCCATGCCCCACATGTGTTCCATTGCATTGAGCATAGGTATGTTCCACTTCTTGGAACTAGTTGCTTATTTGCAACACTTGTTTCCTCTCCTATATCATATAATTTCTTTTACTATGAAAAAATAATAAAAAATACGGGAGGGAAAATAATATTATCTCCTATCGGCAGTAGTCGTGTCACCTTTGAATAGGGAAAAAACTCTTGATTCCATTTCATCCAAGTTATGGGTGTAGCATGACCTTAGGAATTTTATATCATTACTTAGAGAGTCTACTCCTCCAGCTGGTTATTCTTCCAATCCCTATGGAGAGTTTGTTGATTCCTCCTACGTCATAATTTTTTTTCAATGATCAGTGTTAAGTCTATAATGCCTGAGTTATCCATATGTCTAATGCTCTTTTTCAGAGGAAGGATCATTTTGTGTCAAGCATTCCCTAGAAATATTGACTTTCAATGTCGACATGACCCCAGGATATCTCATAATCACATGAATTTGTTGTCCTACCTTTCACCCTGGGCCTACTTTCATTATTGGTAGGTAACCTTGAACCCAACAGATCACATATCCTCATTGGTCATTAACTGGGGGGTTTGCCTTGTGTTCGATGACAAGAAATCTATTCACACATTGGGATTCATGCAGTGTCTTGGATTCCATTTTCCCTATTGGTGGTTTCCTCTCCTTTGTCAATATTTTTCCTCATTGGCTGTTATTTAGAGGGTCTCTTTCATGTACTACTTGCATCTAGTGCATGTGAGAAATGCACATGGTCATTGGTTCATGAACATCCTATTCTTCTAAGATCCTCCTTATCAAGATATTTATTTGTACCTCACACTGGATGATGAGAGATGCCTTAATTCTCTCCTTTCAACAGGTCTCCTTCCATTGACTTCAACTCATCTATTATGGAATCAAGATCTAGAGTCCTATGAGTACCTAGAGGCTTGCATTCATCAGTGGCAAGTTCTCCTGCCATCGAAAATTGGGAATACATCATTGTCTCATGATCAATGGATTCTTCAAGTGTTCAAACTCAACACTCTTATTCACACTTGTTGAATGTACTTGGTGCCTTGACACCTAATTTCATTATCGGTGGGTTGTCTCACGTTTGTTACCGGTATACCTTAATGATTGGTAATCAAATGAAGCCTCATTGTTTTCAACTTCAACTCTTCTATTCACATAATGTAGACATGCACCTTCGGCGGATAGTGTAGAAGACTCACAACTTACAGTAGCAACATCCCATATCTATTGTTGTCTTTCATTGGACCAATAGCTATATGAATTCAATGATCATTGAAGATCATATTGTTCTCCATTGTATATAGATTTCTTGGATTCATTTTGAGACTGGACTCCATTGTGTCTTGTTCGTGACTATGAAAACCTATGGCATATGTCCACTTTGTATTTCCTATTCATGGCCATGAACATCTATTTGATATATATCCACATTGATATGCATTGTAATTCAGATTGACAACCATGTGTACAAATTCATTATGAGGTGTAATATTCTCATAAGTAACTAGTACTTCCATTTGAGTCTTCATTACTCCACTTCTGGGAATTATATTGTATTTCATCCATCACAGATACTCCTCTTACCCCACACATTAGGGGGCATATCTTATAGAAAAATTTTCCACACTCCATGCATCTTTCTTTTATGGCCTTCCATTTACCTCTACAGACTTCATTTCCCCTTCACTCCAAAGCTAAAAGTACTCATTTTTTATACATGTACATGACCTGTCGGTTATACAGATTGCGTATGTACATAAGATGCTCTATTACAGCCCGCGTACATTGAGTTTGGTACTCAAAAAAATTAAAATGCGTCAGGTTTCCATGCCATGTCACGAGATCTATGATCCTTGACCTTCTGTATACTAGAAATGCTATGAATTGACCCTTCAATTCCATTTGGAGGATATAAATTGAGCCATATACAAGTCTTGAAGACAGTCACATGCCATAGAGAGAAAAAACACTCGGGAGAAATTTCACCTCAATTGAGTCTGCATCCCTTTGTCCTTGAAAGTCTGAACTTCTTCTGTCTAGCCCCGAACCTCTTCCTATCTTGTGATGGAAAACCTCATTGACTCCTACATATGAGCTTGCCTTTGTGGAGGATTGAAGTGGTGTAGGCCTAGCTGGAGGGAATTAGTTTCTCGCTTCCGATATGTGTCATTACAGAAGTTTGTCACCTATGTACTTTTGTTGATTACATTAATAGAAATACTTTTTCCGCATCCAATTGATATCTTGCAAATATTTGTATTTCTTTCCATGGGTGTATTTGTTATGAATGTTAATGGATTATGATAATTTATATGCTAACATTATGTATTATTACCACATGCTTGCGTATCTTGGTTGTTGAAGACAAGTTGTAGGTATAAAGCTTTGGGTCACGTGCTCAATGGTGGTATTCTTCGGATGTCCAGATGAGGTAGGCTTCTATCCTTCTCTTATTATCATTTCATTTATATAGCATACTTGAGACTAGAGTTGATTTTTGGATGTCGTTCTATCTGTTTTGGTTCTCCCCTAGCCATAGAGATATTTTCCTCATAACAAACTTGAAGTAAGAAAATTGAATTCAACAGTATTATTGGGTTTAAACACATATGCCCACTCTCTTCAACATTATTTGGCATATATATCAATTAGAAGATTGGATTAGGTATTTGACAGTTAGTTGTCATTTATGTCAACCCTTAGAGAATTTAAGATATCCCAAAGTTGTGGTCGAGATTGATGGTGAGTTAATTGTCATTGATGTCAACAAGAGTGGTTTATGTCAGTAGATGTGATGGGTGCAATTGATGAAGTCTACACGAAGCCCCAGAGGTGTGGTCATGAGACCTGATTTTTTTTAGGAATAAGGACATGGAGGACAGTGTAAATCCAAGTAATACACTCATAGGTGGATATTCCCCGTCATGCCATTTCCAACAGTAGGTGGAACATCATGTAGTTCCTCACAGTTGAGGAGTTATGAGGTCATGAAGTTGGAAGCCCCAAAGATGGGTTAAGAAGCCCCTATGGAAGCACCAAAGATGGGTTAAGAAGACCCTAATTGGTTACAAGTCATTAATGAAATGGTAAAGTGGTTGTAACAAGAAATTTCAAGAAGCCCTAAAGTTAAGGAAAGAGGTTACTTAGAAAAAGTATATATACACCTCAAGAAGTCACTCATAAGTACATTCACACACACATTCTATTGAATATCTTCTATGTCAGTAAGTGATTCTTATCTAAGGCAAAGAAGGAAATTTGAGGCAAATTTCACAGGGAAGATGAATTTAATAAGGGAGAAATTCCAAGGGAGGATGAAGTCTTGTGATGATGTTTTCTAAGGTATGTTATTTAAAGGTCATCTTACAATTTTCACTATAATTTTTTTTCTAGAATGATTCAGATAGAGAAAATTGGAGGAGGTTGAGAAGACATGTGAAGGTACATGTGGTAATAATTTCTACTTCTACGTTGTTTTATTTTTGGAGATACACTCTATGGAAGATAGGGTTTTTGGCTAGTCCTGAAACTAGTCTCAAATAGGTGTTCTTGGTAAAAGAATCATAACTTATTCATAGAGGATCCCAATTCTTTGAGACAAATTGCAGTGGAAATATAACATTTTGAAGTATCTTTTATGTGAGTTTTAGAATCATATGTCAAATATTGAGTGAGGGGAATTCTATACAAGTTTTCTTTCTAGAATAGGATAAAATTCAGGAAGATTTTCCATTTTCATTGTAACTTCTATTTTGATAAGTTTCAGACCCTAAAGGTTTTAAGAGAAGGAAGAAATATTGCAGAGTATTTTTGGTTAAAATTTCAGACCTTTATTCATTATAGGTATGAAGTTATGCTTGTTGAAAGTTAGGGTTTTTGATTAATCCAAAACTAGTCCCATGAGACTGAGGTAAAGTTTAATGAAGATGTTATTATCTTGTTGCTGAAGTTGAGGAAGAGATATAGGTCTGTAATCTTGTGTATAAGGGTAGCTACGGGATTAGAGGTATGATTATGTGTTAGTATTGATGCTTATGCTTATGTTGTTATGGTACATGATTGAGGCATGTCATGGTAGTGATTTTGCATGGTACAACTTGGTGATGGTATGATACATTGTTAGAGGTACATTTTGGATACTTGGCATATGGTATGGTACAGGTTCTAGTATTCGGTATGGTACATGGTTGATTCATGGTATGGCACAAGTTTATGTACATGGTATTATACAGGTTGATGTACATGGTATGATACATGTTAATGTACATGGTATGGTACAAATTGATGTACATGGTATGGTACAAATCGATGTACATGGTATGGTACATGTTGATGTGCATGGTTGATACCGGTTGATGTACATGGTCGATGATTGATGTAATGGTTGGTGTACATGGTTTGGTGATGGTATTTGTATCCATGTGAGTGGATCAGTTGGTTGGTGATAGTGTATTAGTGACAATGACATGATGGTTGATGTGACATTGGTAGTCACAGGTTGTTGTGACAGTGACAGGTTGGTTTATTTGATAGTGACAGTGTCAAGTTGGTTGATGTGACAGTGACAGTGACATGTTGGTTTATTTGATAGCGATAGTGACAGGTTGGTTGATGTATTAGTGACATTGGCAGTGACAATATTAGTGGTAGTGACAATGATTCTACACTTATATTTCAGGGCGGCAGGATGGGGCAAGGAAAGGGGGTTGTAGCATCCTTCAGGTTGGTACCAGACAACACAGGGAGTTGGATATTCCTTCAGGTTGGATATTGAGAATCAGGGGGTTGTAGCCTCCTTCTGGTTGGTGTCGGAGAACACAAGGAGTTGGAGCTTCCTTCAGGTTGGAGCCTGAGAATCAGCGGGTTGTAGCCTCCTTCTGCTTGGAGTCAAATAATTCAAAGAATTGTAGCTTCCTTCAGGTTGGATCCTTTAAATAGGGGGTCATAGCATCCTTCCAGTTGCAGCTATAGAATTAAGAAATTGGTGCTTCCAATGAATGTATTATTTGATATATAAGAAAGCATTCCACGATTTTCTCCCATTTGGGTTTCCACGTAAATTCTAGTGTGTTGTGTATTTGATGTGATGTGATGTTTATATGATCATGATACATTTATGATACATTGATGATATAATTTTGATTAAGTTGAAGTTTATATATTGTGGTTAAAAGTGATAAAAGTGTTCATATTGATTCACACCCCCCCCCTTCTTAGTATTCCAACATCAGGAAGAATGGGGAAGAAGGAATACATATACCGAGTCATTCTTTGTTGTTGTTGATATATACAAATGATTTTTGTTATTGGTAAGGAACAAAAATACTCTCCAAAGACATCTTGATTTCATGAAAAAAAAATTAGTTACTCTAAAATCACGTTAATGTCAAAAAAAGAAAAGGTGATGTCAATATATGCATGAATTAGGGACATAATCATGACATCTAATGGAGACAAATTGGAGGTAGTTCCTTCTTATAGATATTTGGGACTTGAATTTGATTGAAGTCATAACTACAACTATTTTGTGAATAAATAGGAAATAGGGTGCATTATGGCCCTCTAATATATGAAGAACAAATGTAGAAAAATTTAGCTATGGAGTTGGAAATTGAGAATGTTACTCTTTAGAACATTGGTGCAAACAATTATTTTGTAGGTAACTATATAAAATGAAATGGATCAAAACCAATAATGGTTGTAAGAGTGAGTATCTGCAATATTATTTTGACAATCAATGAAGGTTAGTAAACCATATAAAAGACAATGCAATGTAGAGTGAATAAAGACAAAAGAGAAAAAAATTGAGAATTTAATGAAAAGAAAAAAAATGGTAAAGGAGAGAAAAGACTGAGGAATGAGAAACGAAAGGTTAACCTCTTGGAATTACCATTACTTAGTTCTCCATATTTCTCTCATAAATTTCACTCTCAAAGGGTATTTTGGGCCAAGGAGAGGAGCATGGACAGTGAGCCAAAACAACATTGTAACTAAATATTGCTCGGATAATAGAATGATCTCCCATTCGAAGTTGGTTTTCCCATTTGGTTTTCTTGGTTATATTAGGGTGTGAGAGATCGTTCTCTATGTGCAAATGAAGAACCCAATATCTCCAGAATGACCATCATCCATGAAGTTTGAGATCAATGGTTGTTAAAATTTAGTTGTTGCAATTAAGTAGGAAGTTGTTAGTTTTGAATTCTTGTTGTTAGGGGGATTTCTCACTCCTTCAGACTTCAACTCTTTACCCTGGTCAATTCCATTGACAAGATCGACTTGAATGTTCCCTTGTACCAAATTCCCATTGCTGGTCGACTTAATCCACATCTTTTCCACTTTCTTGAGCGCTCTTCTTCCCTAAAGGGTGAATTCACCTTTCCTTCTAAGTGTACATTTTCCCAAGATCAGTTTTATTAATTGTTGAGCATTTTATTTAATTTCCTATCCATACAAATCAGTTTTTGGGTTTACTTTATAATTGTTGGGACGTTTTCCCATTTTTTTAGGCAGATTTACATCTCCCTGGGCTAATTTTACTCTTACTTAGGTGAATTCTTCTTTTCTTGGACTGCACTTTCATTCCCTAAGGGGAATTGATCCTCAATGTGTTGTTTTTTCCCACTCACCTAGCTATATGGTGCATGTACAAGCCATGCATAGCCTATGTCTATCTTCTCTTTCTCTCCTTGGTGGATGGCATCAGATACAAAACATTGTTTTTTGGCATATAAGCATGATAACAAGGAAAAAATGATTATTTTTGAATAAAAACATTTTAGCATTCATGGAAGTGAAGGGAATTGGCTACGAATAGGAATTGGTAGAGATATACAAAAAGAGAATGTTCATCTTCTAGTACTCTCATTAAAATAGTCGATTTAGCTTCACTTAGTAATTTGAAATGGAGTATTTAATTTATAGTGTTTAATTTAGAGTCTTGCATTGATTGTCTAAGACTTGTGACATGACCAGTGTTGTTCATTAGTTGAAAAATAATGTCGGTTGTTCAATCCTTCATTAATAATATTTTACTTATTTCTATATGTTCAAGGATTCGTGCATTTTTTGTTGGAGTATTGATGTTCTAGATGCCTCAATTTATAGCAGAAAAAAAAAAATCACCTTTCATGCCTTGTTTCCTAACTTGGAAATTGTTTGAGATGGTGCATTGTTTCCACTAGGATTGAATACAGACAGTGAATCTAGTGCCACTAACCAAGTTATAGGTTGTTTCTATCGAATATCACCTATAGAGTTTAGTTGTATCCATTCGTGTATAGAGGATTTTCCTAGCATCTTAGAGCTAAGAAATTGAACCATTAGAAACAAAACTGGAAATGCCCAAAACAATATGGATGAGTAGGTTGCTCCATTGTTGAGAATTGGGATTGGTTTTCCATAACACTCAAACTAGTGAAGATAGAACTCAAAAGACTTGATTGGCATGTGGAACAATAGGCTATTCAGAGATAGAGACCTAACGTAAGTTGTCTCATTGAGAACAAATAATTTTCATTGTCATATAGTTTCTTGTGTGCATATTTTGGAGAGAATGAGTCAGCCAATCATCTAGAGAAAAGGTTGCACAAAGAAAATCAACCTTGTAGCCACTCTTAGAATAGAGATCCTTGTATATGATAGAGGCCTAGTGACCTTTTTGTAGATAGAGCAACTTGTACAAGGCTGAGAGAGAGATCTGAAACGTACTTCCACACGAAATTTGTGTTGATGAAGCGAGTGGTCTATAATTCCCCCTGTTTATGGATCATACAGTATCAAATAAGTTACATCATTTAATGAGACACAACTTCCATAAATTTGAAGAGAACATTGTATACCTTAGCATGGGTAAGGGAAGCAAAATTGTTTTGGAAGACTTGAGGGCCAACAATTTTCATCTTCGAGAGGAGAATGAAAACTTGAAGGAGTGGGTATAGATGTTCAACAAGAGGATGGTAGAGATGGAAAAATAGCTTAAGACCTCTGTAAAATTGTTTCCAATTATTAAAAAGAAGTTTGAATAATTCCAAGGCTCCCTCATTGTGGTCATGACATATTGGGACAAGCATAGAACAAAACTTGTACACTTGGGAGAGAAATTCATTCAGTTAGATAACTAGCAAGAAGATAGACTCACTTTGGTGATGGCATAGTTGCAACAAGAGTTGGAAGAGAAGGAGGAGGCATTGGCAAGGCTCCAAGAAATTGTCCAAGAGCACCAGGAAGAAAGGACACCTTCCATTTCCATTTCATATGCCAACACCATTACTAAGACCACCTTGGTAATCTCACCTTCCATAAACATTTCTCTAGAGAAGATTGATGAATTTGAAAAGCATACCAGATGCATTGGTTCAAAGATCCTAAGGAAGATGAGTTATGATGGACATGGTTTAGGAAAGAGAAGTCAAGGAATCATAAGCTCCATTGTAGCTGCACAAAAGGCCAAGCATGAATACCTAGGCTTCAATGGAAGAGTGGAAAACCCCATGACCATGAAGACCATTTTTGTAAAGGAAAAAGTCATGTTGGAGTTAGTTTGTTCATCACAAGAGAGAGAAATAGTACATGAAGGTTGTATCCCACTACCACCTCAGCCTACTTTTAGCTAAATGAATAAGGGTAGCAATGAGAAGTGCTTGAAGATGCATCCTACAACATCACTGAGAAGAAGATACAAGTTAATCAAATGGGGCAAGAAGAAGACACCTCTTGTTTGTCACTACTTCAAGAGGAAATTTCATAGTACTATGAACTGTTGATACTCAAAGGAATGTTCATTACGTGGAAAGAAAGGCCATTATGAGGCAGCTTGATGGGAGAAGAAAGACACATGCCACAAACCATATTGCTTTTAGAGGAGGAATGACAAGAAGAATTCTCGAATCCAATAGTAAAATCAAAGGCACATGGAAAAGAGGAGTATGTTAGGAAATCCTTGTAGCAACACCATGAAATTTTTCCACCAATGCAAGTTGAGTGGACATTGGGAAGCGAAGTGTTGGAAACTTCACCTAGAGATTCACCCTAAAAATCACTCAGTGAAGAGGAGAGTGTGGAAAGTGAAGCATAACAAATATGAAGAGTTGCATGCATCTCCAATTCAAGGAGAAGAAGTTTTCCAAGGAGAGATAACATCATAAGAGGTGTGCATCACCATCAAAGAGAATAGAGAGTGGATTCCAACCACCAAGGCAACACCATTCCAATTTCTACCTACAGTATTCTAAAATATGTTTTCCTTCTTGAAGGTGTGCTAAAGATTGATGCACAGGGGTCAATGACCTTAGAGGGAGGATTTCTTGATAATTACATGATGTACTCGCAAGCATGTGCAAGCACCAAAGGTTTGTTTCCACATTGGGAAGCAATTGAACCTAGCAAGAGAAGGCATGCCACACTTCCTTTTGAGGGACTAATACATGATGGCATATATTTTTGGGGTAACATTGAAAATATACCGACATTAAACTTGGTTTAAATGGTTTCCAATATGAACTATTTCCAATACTAAGAAGGAGATGGGAATGAGCACTGAGTCTAGAGTCCGGATTTGGAGACTTCTCAGAGTTGAGATCCAGTGAGAAGACTTTTGTTGCGGGAACAAGCGAGCCAATAACTAGAGATAGAGCCATAGCCAAGGATCAGAGCCAGTATCAAAAGCCATGAGCGAGAGCCAGAGCTAAAATTATAGTTATTTCCAAGAGCTACAGTTAGAGTCATGTTCCATAGAAGCAGACAAAAGACACATTGATCCATAATGGTTTCCTTGAGATTTTGGAGACGAAAAATCCTCTCAATGGGGAGGTTTGATATGAAATGAGTCTGAACCAAGAATGGTTGCAAGACTCAGTATCTACAAGATTATTTCAACAATTAATGAAGGTTATGTTATAGCAAATTTTTCCTCTCCCCATGCAAATTGCTTGAATGGACTTCACATTTCCCTATGCAGGCTTGAAGTCCCTTATTGTACCTTCCAGAGCCAAAAAATCATATTTTTCCACATATACACACTCTACCAGTGAGAAAACATATTTATACGCAGGTTGCACCACTACAACACGCGTACATCAGGTTTGGTGCTCAAAATTAGAAATTGTGTCAGGTTTCCATGTCACCTCACGAGATCCATGATCTTTGACCTTCCATATACTGGAAATGTCCTGACTCGGACCTTCAGTTCCACTTGAAGGTTATAAATTGAGCCATATCCAAGCCATGGAATAGAGAATTCAACTTTTGAGAGCAAATATACTCTGGAGAAATTTTCACTTCACATTGAGTCTGCATCCCTTTATCCTTTAAAGTATGAACTCATTGTTCATCCCCCAAGATCTTCCTTTTTTGACGGAGAAAATCATTGTCCCCTTTATATGAGCTTGCCTTTGGTGGAGGATTGAAGTGGTGGAGGCCCAGCTGGAAGGGAATTAGTTTCTCGGTTCCAAGATGTGCCGACACAAAATTTTGTCACCTATCTACTTTTATTGATTATTTTAATAAAAATACTATTTTCTCGTCCAATTGATATCTTGCAAATATTTGAATTATTATTCCATTGAATGTTAATGGATTATGCTAATTTATATGCTAACATTATATATTATCACAATATGCTTGTGTATCTTGGTTGTTGAAGACAAGTTGCAAGTATAAAGCTTTGAGTTGCATGCTCAGCGGTGGTCTTCATCGAACATCCGGACGAGGTAGGCTCTTGATCTTGTCTTGTTAGCATGTTTCATTTATATAGCATACTTGGGATTAGAGTTGATTTTTTCATTCATTCCGTCTGTTGTGGTTTACCCCATGCCATAGAGAGATTTTCCTCGTAACATGTTAGTAAACAATATAAAAAAATAACGCAATGTAAAGAGAATAAGACAAAAGAGGAAAAAATTGAGAATTTAATGAAAATAAAAAAAAATAATAGAGGAGAGAGAAGAGTGAGGAATGGGAAATGAAAGGTCGACCTATTGGCCTTCCCATTAACCTAGCTCTTCCTATTTCTCTAAACGATTTCACTCTCAAAGGGTCTTTTGGGCCAAGGAGAGGAGCATGACACTGAGCCAAGAAATCATTGTAACCAAAGTTTGTTGGAATAATAGACTAATCCCCCCATTTGAAGTTGTTTTTCCCATTTGGGTTTCCAGAGTAAAATTTGTGGGTTCATTTTGATTGGTTGTTGTGTTTGATATTGTTCGTATTCATATTAAATTGAATTTCTTTCTAGTTATTTTATGGTGTGATAAATCATTCTTTGTGTGTGAATGAAGAACCCCAATAGCTTCGAAATGACCACCATCCATGAATTATGATATCAATGGTTGTTAAAATTTAGTTTTGCAATTAAGTAGGAAGTTTCTAATTTCAAATTCTTGATATTGGGTGAATTTTTTACTCCTCCAAACTTCAACTCTCCACCCTAGTTGATTACACTTCCTAGATCAACTTCAATGTTCCCTTGGGACAAATTCCCATTAGTGGTCGACTTAATCCACAATTGGTCCTCTTGCATGAGCATTCTGCTTCCCTACAAGGAGAATTCACCTTTTCTCTGAGCATATGTTTTCCCAAGACCAATTTTATTAGTTGTTGGGCATTTTATTTAACTTCCTAGTCATTTAAATCAATTGTTGGTTGAATTTTAGTTGTTGGGTTGAATTTATAACTATTGGGATGTTTTCCCATTTTCCTGGGTGGATTTACATATCTCTTGGCCAATTTTCCCTTTACCTAGGTGGATTCTTCCTTTCTTGGATTGCAATTTCATTGCCTAAGGTGAATTGATCCTCTATAGTTCGTTTCCTCTCATGCATGTAGTTGTATGGTGTTTGTAACAATCTTTTAGCATTGTACCTGTAACATAGTTGAGAAAAACATCTAGAAGTGGCATTATAGAGTATAAAGAAGGAGGGAGAATATTATGTAGTATCCATTCAAGACATAGTGTGAAAGGAAACTCCATAGTGAGTGCCCCTCTCTTTATATTTTCATTTTCGTAAATAAAGAAAAGAGAGAAGAGACTAGGTGTCACCTTCTATCTAGGTTTTCTCTCATATTAGGTTTCCAAAGATACATCTTGTGTTCATTTGTATGACGTGTTCATTTGGTTGTTCTTTAATTTTTCGTATTTCATTTATTTTCATAAATTTGAGCAACAAGCTAGCGATAATATATCTGTGATATAAGAACATAAACCTCATAATAAAATATTTCAAAATAATACAAGATATTTTGTGATGAGTTGTTCCAATGGAATATCCATGGAAGTTTATAGATCCATTATATAACCTTAAATATGAACTTTCAACATAGATATCCATCTCCTCACCATTCTTACCCAGTAAATCTTGGTAAGGGTTTGGAGTTACAACATCCTTTTTCAAGCACATGTGTCAACCACCCATTTAAGGTATTTTTCTTTGACTTCCTCTATAAATTTTTGGTCTAATCATTGCATGCATGTCTAACCTATGAGGAGGAGACCAATCCATTTTTCCTCCACAAGAATAAGCATCCTGAGAGGAAACAATGGGATCTTTTCCTATAACTGTCTCTACAATATTAGAATGATATGTACCACTAGCGCCCATCCTCTTAGGTTGAGACTTGCAAGTAACATTCTCTTTTATTCCCTCTTTAACCACCTATATCCAACCTTCACTGGCATTAATGGATGCAACCATTTGAACTTAGTTAAAAATGATAATAGTTTGGGAGTTCGAAGGGAATCAATTTAGTTTGGACAATGAGGGACAATATATAATCCTATGGTCTAGACATGGCAACAAAGATAATTGTTTGAAAGATTAATGTACATAACAACTTATCTGCTAACCTTCAAGATAATAGAAACAAACACTTATTCATAGAGATCTTGGGTTAATATGACTTAAAATAAAATAAAAAAACACCTTTGAGGGAGAGGATTAAAAAAGGAATGGGATGAATTTTCTGAGGGAAGATGAAATGTGCTCAAGGAATCCCATAACTACAAGGGAAGGCTAGAGAATTCAACACATATAGGGAAATGCAAATGTGTGGCTTCATTTCCTAAGAAGTTCTCATGCCACTTTGATAATAACAATAAGGTATATAAACACATCTAGGGGCGACACATGACCACCTCAAAGGCATGACACTCCATTCAAATAAATTGAAAGAATCTCTTAGTTAAGCGCCTAGTGGTTGTACAAATCTAGTTGTAAGGTTCACATTATTTCTTAACCCATTCCTTTGTAACAAATTTCAAAGGATCCCTACCAATAAACTAACTTGATAGAGTTCATCATTTGAGGCCATCTTAGACAACAAATTATTCTTCATCGAAATGCACTTGTTAAACATAAAATCTATTGCAGAAAATCAAAATCTCAATCTTGAAAAAATAATAATCAACATGAATCCCGATAGAAATTTCATTTGGAGGAATTTAGTATCTCACGATAAACTTTGAAAACAAAATTGCATAAAAACTACAGAAAAAACATTATTGGCAACACTTGCTCTTTAGTGTTAACTCCATGCACAAAAGAATGATACACAATATCATATGATGTGTATCCATTTGACCTTCACTAACCTCTTATATCAAGTAAGTTATGCCTTGTTAACTAAATCATAATAATAAAAACATTAAATCAATTTATCACTAAAAAAAAATAGCTATTAAAAAAAACACACACACAATCACTAAATATCACATATGCAAACTCTCTTAAAGAAAACCTTAATATTTAACCAATTACAAATATCACATATACAAACTTTCTTAATGAAAACCCTAACATTTCTATGTCCATTACAAGTATGAGCTTCAATGGCCAATCTCATTAACTAACAAGTATGAGACCTTCAAATATTGACGATAGAGAGAAAACATCTTTAATCTCAATGTTAATTCTTGATCTTCCTCTTTTTAAATAATTTTTTAACTATATTTTAATTTTTTATTTCAATCTTTATCTTCATTTTAAAATATATATAATTATTATAATGACTTCATAACATTGAAGATGTGGAATAAGTTTATAAAGTGACCTTGTATGGAAAATTTCTTTACAATTATTTTGATGTGTAAAAATAAGATGGTTTTTTACGTTAAGAAACATAATGGTGCTTGAATTTTATTCAAATAAAATGTGTGGATATTTTTAATTGTGCAATGTTTCTAGGTAAAATGATCATAGAAAGGTGAAATTATCATAGAAAATTTAGAAAGTGAAAATAAAGGATAATTGCTGTAAAATATGATTAAAATAATCAAAAAATTATTATAAAAAATAAAATATAAAGTTATAAATATAAAGGAAAGAAAAATAAAATATAATTAAAATCTCAAAGAGTAGTGTGTAAAAATAAAAAAAAGGGGAAGGTTAGGTTGGAGGAATAGAGGGTATTAAAAGGTTAAAAAAATGAAAACTTTTCGGTTGGATGGAAGTAAAAAGAATTAAAAATATTTTAAAAGTTTTAAATTTTTTTTAACTAAAATTTAAGAAAAAAGAAAAAATTTAATAATCTAAACAATTTATGTTGGTTTTCAAGATTGGTTAAGTTTGTAGTTATATTTACAAATAATATACGAGAAAAGTAAAAGGGAACACATAGAATAATTCTAGTTTAGTGAAAACAGATAAAGTATTTAGTATAAATAAAATGTATAATATTATATAAAAAAAATTAATAAAATAAAAATAAAAATAAAATATTTTTTTATGTATTCAAAACAAAATATTAAAATACATAATAATATCAATCTTCCTAATCTTCTAAATCATCAAAAGTATAGTGATATTGTAATGCTTCTCCTAATGCTTTTAGAGCATCAAAATAACATTATAAAGAAGTCTAAGTAATCTCTTATCTTTTTTTAAGGTATGAGGAAGTTAACCATCATTATCATAAAAGATAAAATAAACCATGCAAACAAACACGGTGAGGCTACGCTCACTTATGTATTCCATAATGAAGACGGATTACATCTTTATATAGGAAAAGACTCTCCCGAGTCGGTTACATGCAAACCAAAGACAACTAGACTCTTAACTAAGAACTGACTCTTAACACGCCTACAACTGACTCTCACAACTGACTCTCACAACTGATGCTTATAACTGACGCTTACAACTGGTGCTTATAACTGGCACTTACAACTAGCACTTTCTCTAATATTTCCAAGTCTCCCCCTTAATGGAGAATGGATTGACTTCTACACCTAACACCTCCCTAAACAGTTCAAACTTAATCTTTCCAAGAGGCTTAGTGAAAATATCAGCAGCATTTTCACTAGTATTACAATACACAAGAGTTATTTCATTTGACTACAACTTTTCTCGAGCAAAATGATACTGAGCTTCAACATGCTTTGTCCTTGCATGAAAAATCGGATTCTTCGCAATATTGATTGAACTTTGATTGTCACATCTGATCATCGTAGGTTCCTTTCGTTCTTC
>JZKD02S1613533.1:146442-161601 GCA_000966675.3 Picea glauca
ATTACTAGAAAGGAGCACAACACATACTAAAGTGCAATTTATCAAAAACTATCCACCAAGGGAAACCTTAATCATAATCAATGGAGGATGATACTTGTAAGTATTGGATAACACTCATTAGTGAAGATTCAATCATCCATAAACAATAATAACATCCACTGTCATATATAGTCAATTATATCACACAACACTCACATGCATCGAGGGATGTTACAGATTAAATGAGCCAAATCATTTTCAATATTCTAGTTAAAAATATCATGATTTTACAAATTTGAATCAAACTCATATTTTAACAATAAGTGACATGCATTTGTTTGAAAAAATGAATGTTTCGGAAAAAAAATAAATCATAGAGTAACAAGTTCAATTTTTTTTGCATCAATCATTTCCTTCTTAGAAGAACATGTTCATCTCTTTGTTGTAGTTTCATTGTGAGATATAATTAATACAAGTTCCCTAAAACTTAATCTTATTTCTTTGCATTGTTGATTCATTTCTTTAAAGGCTAGTTTGAATGTTTTTCTTGAATTGTTAATGTTGTATGCATTTGATAATAAGATTTGTTTTGATATATATAAGTAGTTAGACAAAGTATGGTTTTCTTTGAAAGTAAAATTTCTAGGTTAATATTAATTTTAGGTCAATTTTTGTTGCATGCATCATGCCTCCGAGGAAATATATTCTAAAAAATCCGAGACAATCCCCAAATAGAAATAAACCAACTATTTAAGTTTCTCAAATTGAAAATATATTTTTTAGTGATATGGAAGTTAGTCTAGAGAATTATACACTTTTGATTCAATTGACTAAACTAGACATAGAGAAATCTAGGCCCATTTTCAAAGACACTGAAGAATTTATTAGTCCTCAACTAATTTTTCCTAGATGGGGTGACATATATAGAAAATTCAGAGAGGAGGATTTCCCTAACATTACCCCTCCTAGTGATCTGAAAATCAGGAATAYAGATGACTTTTKTTTTATCSAACATTAGAAGGTCCCACCTTCATACTATGGCTAATACAACCCTTGTGTTTCCCTATTCAAATACTATATAATTGATTATCAAGAACAATGATATAAATACATAATTTTCATAAATGGTGAGATAATTTATGTATTTCCTTTTTCCAACCATCTGAATTGAAAAAATATTATAGATTTCGTAAACCTAAAAAATACATGATCATTGGATTTGTAGAGCAATTTCACCAGGATCAACATGTTCAAATTTTTTTAGCATGTTGGTGGGATGAGGGTAAGAGATTCTTTTCCAAGAATGATGGATTATACACAATGAAAAATTTAAGAGATCCTTATATGTATGCCATGGATTTGATGTGTAGACTATACGGGGAAGAACATTGTACCCAATTTAAGGATGTTTGGGTCCTAGTTGTTCATATTTCAATCAGAAATGGTTTTTTATTCAATTGAGTTGCAATTTTATTACATGAAATGAAAAGAGCCATAGATAAGGATACAAAACCAACTACCGAGATACTCCCTACTTTTTATATGGCTTCTCATTTTCTTGATATTTTGTGTTCAAAAAACTCTTTTCCAAGTCTAAATTGGAATTGGGATATACCTAGAAGTAATTTTCATGTTTATTGTTAGGGATTTATGGGAAAACAAATACAAAAGTAATTATGCACAAGTGTCTGATCACTTATTTGCTCCACTATATAGATTGATATTTTGTAAGCAATGCCCTAAGTTAATTGAAGAAACTATGATTTTGTTGAGAAGAATTAAAGGTTGGTATCTAAAATAAGACCACATTATCTCAATATATATGAGGTGAGTTCCCCTCCTCATATTTTTCCTAAGTACTTCCAAAATGGGATAATACTAGGAGAGATATATTACCAAACTATCCTCCATGGTTATAACAGATGTTTAGTAAAATATTCCAGGAGAAAAGGGTTCATTCCTTACAATATGTATATTGGGAATTATTAGTTGAGTAACTCCAAACAAACAAGACAAAAAGAAAATTCCATGTAGGAGTATAGGTTCCCACAAGGTCAATTGGGATACATGATCATGATGGATTAGTTTTAAAATGTAGTAATTATTTTTTTGTGACCTTACCTTATTCCCATGAACAATGGGATCATGAGTTTCCTTCTGAAAATTCTACTTCTTGAGAAGAATTTTAGGAAAGACTAAATCCTAGAGATCAAACTTCAATTCAAGGTACAAGTTCTGAAGAAAAAGAAAAACAATAAATTAAACAATTGAAAAACAAAGAGGAGAAAATCATGACAACTAAATCAAGGAGATTAAGGTTAGAGAAATAAGAGAATGAGAAAAAAATAACAATATAACTTAAAAAGGCTAAGGAAGAAAAAAACGAAATTGGAAATAAAGATAAAGAAAAAAATACAAATAAGAAGAATCAAGAAGAAAAACAACAAACCATAGAAACTAATAATACTAATCTATAAAAAAAGATAATGAAGACATTATAAAATCCATAGGGAAATTCATACATAAAAAAACCTTGGTTGAGAAACCTCCCATTGATAATTTGATTGATTTAACTATAGAGGATTTGGTAATACCAAAGCAAGATCTAACTTTAGTGAGAGATAAGAAAATAAAATATATTTTGATGGAAGAGATAACTACTGCCAACAATTTGAAAAATATTTTATCTTGAAGTGATCAAAATATTCCTAATCCAATGGATGATGTAATAAAACTAGAATTGATTACTTATAATAAGATAAAAAAAAATACAATTGTAAAGCAAATTCGAAGGAAAAAGAGAATTGATTTTGATAACTTATATTTTGCACAATTGGGGAGCAAGTGCTAGACAAAAAAAAAGGGAAATTTTGATAAAACTATTGTTATTTAGACTTGCTATTACACATACCACTTTGGATAAAGATCAATAAAAAGTTGTATATGTGTAATTTGGAAAAATAAATTGCATTGTTAAAAAATTAGGTGAAATATTATAAATCTACACAAGGTTTAATGACAATTTTCTTCCATCATGTTTTAGAGGAGAATGAATTTAATGCACAGATCAAAAGATATTTTTATGCTAATGATTTGATTTTCAATTACATGAATTAACTTTACATCTTTCATAAGGAAAATATTATGTGTAAATAAACTTACTGGAAAACTCAGGATAAGTTGGAATTCATTAAATAGATTCAAAATCGTAGGAAATGTGAATCTAATAACAATAGAATTCCAAGTAAAGAAAAGTTATATGGGATTGAATAAGACTTGAGCTACTAGTAGAGGGTATCTCATGAAGCCCTACGGGAAAATAGAGGATGAGTGGTTGTCGTGTATAACAAAAAACAATTTTTTTTTTTTTTATTGAATACACCATTCATCAATGCAAACTCCCTTCTCGTGGACCACTTGAAAATTTTATCTATTCCATTAATTGTTGCAATCATTTGAAGAATAACTCAAGAAATAGAAGGAATATGTTCAAGGGATATCAAATTTGAAAAATGTGGCCATCTCAAAAAGTTTTTAACTAATGAAACTAAAAAAGTAACACAAATTCAATGTGCCTTTCCAAAAATGGAAAAATATATTAAAATATTTTATAGGAATTACCAACTTTAAATGCCCCAAACCTATTTTTCCCTCGTGTTGATTTATGTAAAAAAAAAAATTGAACAATGGAGAAAAGATGACAAAGAGGTAATTAAATACCAAACCTCTAGTTCACTTGAGGTAACACTCATACGTTGGTTATTATAAGCAATTTTCAAATTGTTTTTATAAAAAAAACTTAGGATTTTTTGGAAAGGATTTTTTATACGACTATTTTATTTCTTAAAGACTCTTTCTAAAATTCTAGTTAGTATTGAGCATCCAATCATTGGCTAAGCATTTTTATCATATTCTATAACTCATCCGAATAGCATGAATATTTTTTAGAAATTTAATTTGTTTAATTTAGACTATTGTATAGTATTATTAATATTCCTTATGTTTTTCCCTAAGAAAATTTGAGTATTTGATTTGAAGATAAGTTCCATGTTTTAATTTTATATTTTCCTTTCGTTAAAAGATCTATTATTTTATTTGGAATTTTTTTATTTAACTAATTCTCAAATTTCGTAAAGATAATGTAAGAATCATTTATGTTTTGTTTTATGAGTTATCATTTAAGGTTGGAATTTTTTTATTTAACTAATTCTCAAATTTCGTAAAGATAATGTAACAATCATTTATGTTTTATGAGTTATCATTTAAGGTTTTGTATTTGTTTCAAGTATTATTAGATATTTGAGTTTTTATTTCTTTCCTTAAATCTTAAATCTTATTGAAAATGATAAAAAAAAATATAACAAACTTAAATATCGTGAAAAGGTTTCTAAGCCATAAATCTAAAGGGTTTTTCTACACTAAAAAAAAAAGAGTATAATTGTACCTTTCTTATACATGCCAAACCCTTGTTGTTGACATTTGGGTATTTTTCCATGTCAACAAAATCATAGATGTATCAATTGTAGAGGAAAGAAACGAGGTTGTATCATTGGTAGAAGGAACAAAGTCATGCACAAGATACTAAGTCAACAAAAGGTGCACTCAAACCTGAAATGGGTGTAATGATGATATAAGGATCCCTCTTAAGCAATGGTGGGGATGGGTAGTGATAAAACCTCATGGGATATAATATTGAAGGACACATATAAACTAAAATACTAAGGGTGAACTTGCTATAATTGAACCACTAGGATAGGGTGGCCACATAAAATTCTTTCCATGTACTACAAACAATAAATCTCAAACTAGTTAGGTTGTTAAAAAACCATGAAAGTACATGCCTTAAAACAAATAGACAAGTATCTAATTGACTTTTTCTCAGTTGGTGAGGGGGCTTTCCGAATCTTTCAGAGCAACCACAAGCTAGGGTTCTGGATAGTCACGACCATCACAGAGGCCATCATGAGCACCAGAGGGGGGGTAAGGGTACCCCCTCATACAAACAGATAGTGGTAGACAGAGGGAAAGGGCCAAGGGGCGTATTTTTCAAGGCACCAATGGCAGGCACCTCAGGATCTGACCCAGAAAAAGGTCAGGAAAGGAACCAAGGCAAAAGTGAATGCATGGAAGAGGAAGCCAGAGAAAACCAGAATGAAACGCAAGACAAAGCGAAGACCAATCGGGTAGAAGGGTGCAACCCGTGAAAACCCAAAACAACACTAATACCCAAGGTGATACTGGAAGATCCACAAATGCAACTCTAAAAGGATCAGATGAAGGCACATGCACTAATATGAAAGTTTATGGGCTTGTGGCCAACCGAAAGAACACTGCACAACTGGATCAAATATCACTGGAAGTCAAATGGGGAAGTGGAGCTCCATCTGGGCTCAAAAGGTTTCTTCACGGCAGTCTTCATAAACCTAGAGGATAGAGATAGAGTCTTTGAAGGAGGGCCTTACTTCCATGAATCAGAAGGACTGTACATGCAACCATGGAAGGAAAATTTCTCCCCAAAAAAAAGAGACCTTCAAAAAGGTGTCGGTCTCACTGAGGTTCTATTCCCTACCTTTAGACTACTGGTTACCCTCTACTTTTGAAGCAATAAGGAATAAACTAGGGAAATATATAAAGACGGCAGAAGCCACCCTTAAAGAGAGATACACATCTTACACAAGAATATGTATAGAGATGGATGTGTCAGGAGCACTCCCAGAAGACATAAGCCTAGAATTCAGGGATGAGGAATGGATCCAAAACATCAACTATGAACAGATCCCCTTCTGATGTAGAAGGTTCCATGAACATGGTCACCTGATTAGGGAATGCCCTCTTAATAAAAAATAGGAAATGAAAAACCCCAAACCACAACAGGATGAGGATGGGTTTGTTAAACCAAACCCCAGAAGCAGAGCCAATAAAAAGCAGAGCAAAGCCCACACAGGGAATAATCCATAGGTACGGAGTAGCCCAAAAGGACAAGATAAAACCAATAAATGGGTAGACGTCGATAAGGATACGACAGAAGCTCAGGAAGTCAGAGAACAAACACCAACCGATCCCACCGACTGACCAAATAATCAGAAGGAACAGGCAAGCTGTGCAACTCCGATGGAAGAAGAAATCAGAGACGACAAGACCCCCATGCAAGAAGCAGAGGGAGATGCGGAAATGACACCGAGTGAAGTAGGCACGGAAGATCTGGAACTCAGAGACCTTTTGGAAAGGGAAGGGATAGATCTCACGAACATATTGGACCAATGGAAAAGACAGGTAGTAGACAGTGTACCAACAAAGCAACTTGACCGCATCCAGTACCTGTTCCTCCTAATGGAGGAGGCCAAAGATAGAGTCCTAAAGAGAAAACACAGGGAGATTGGACACCTAGGAGTCAAAGATGGTGAGGGACAACCATAGCTCTCACCCAAGCAGACGCGGAGGAAAAAAAGGTAGGAAATCAAATAGTGTCGCCCTACAAGAGCTTGGAGCACTACTGATAAATTCAGGTAAGATCAAGAAACTCTTCCCCAACTCCCCCCCACATGCTTAAATGAAGGTTAAAACTTGGAATATAAGAGGCCTAAACAGACCAAGAAAGCAACGAATTCTTAGAAATAGACTAAAATAGGAACAATCAGATCTCTGTTTTATTCAAGAGACTAAGTGTCACACAGACATAATGGAAACAATCAGTCAACAACAATGGCACAAGTACAAGATGGTGGCTATTGGAGGCCACCAAATGGCAGGAGGTATCCTCACCCTTTGGAACCCACAAGTACTAAGCCTAATAGCAGCCGAAGCGACAAGGCATACCCTCACAGTCCACATGCAACTCATTGGGAACACAGAGGTGATTTTATGCATTAATGTGTATGGACCCCAGGTGTCAGAGGATAGGAGAGGAATGATAAGAGACACAGAATATCTTAAAAACCAAGCCAACAACCTCCAATGGATCCTAGCTGGGGATTTCACCATCATCACGTCACTGGCAGAGAAAAAAGGAGGTACAAGAAGATTGGAGAGAGATGTGGAGGAGTTCTCAAAATTCATAGACACAACGGAGATGGTAGATCTGAAAACTAATAATGGCCAGTTCACCTGAAAAAATAAGCAAATGAACCAACAACGGGTAGCAACAAAACTCGACATATTCCTAGTGTTAGATTCAATCATTATGCAGGGGATAACCTTAGACTGGAACATCCTTCCATGGGGTGGATCAGATCACTAGCCAGTGCAATTGGAAGGAGGTTTCCAGACCACACCAAAGAACAAACCCTTTAGATTTGAGAAATTCTGGCTTGAACACCTGACGTTCAAGGAAAGAATCAAACAATGGTGGCGTGAGGAGCAACCAAAGCAAGGAACAAGGATGTTAAAACTCTATAAGAAACTAAAACATATCAAATATAGGCTCAAGGAGTGGAACAAGGACACTTTTGGGAATACTAACCAAGAGAAGAACAACATTGAAGAAAAAATGAAAAAACTCCAGGAAACCTGCATTTCGGAGGGCTACGATGAGAAGCGGAAAAAGGAAGAGATCCAGATGACCCAGGAATGGGAAGAGCATTTCCAGCAAGAAGAAACCCTCTAGCGAAAAAATTCTAGGATCAGATGGCTAAAGGAAGGAGGACGGAACACCAAGTTTTTTCATATAACAACCATGGCCAGAAGAGCCCATAACAAAATCCTGAAGATTCGAGACCAGGATGGAATAGAGAGAGAATAACATAAGGACATCGAAACAAATCTAGTAAACCACTTTCATGGGATAGCCCAGGAACCCAACCAAGACAGAACGGAGGCCATACAAAAGATAATCCAGCATATCCCTCGCCTAGTAACAGAAGAACAAAATAACAACCTGAACAAGCCCATAACTGAGGAGGAAATAGACCAAGCACTCTAGGAAATGCCCAATGGAAAATTCTCGGGCCCAGATGGTTGCCCAGATGGTTTCAAAGTGGAGTTCTTCAAAGCGTTCTGGGATGTTGTCAAACATGATGTATATAGGGTAGTGGAAAACTCTAGAAGGAAAACCTCCATTTCAAAAGCACTAAATGCTACAATGATTACACTTATCCCCAAAGAAAATGAAGCCAAAACCCCCGATCGGTACAAAACTATAGCGCTATGCAATGTGGTGTATAGGATAATTTCCAAGGTTATAAAAAATAGATTAAAACCACTCCTACCCACACAGGTCTCCAAGAACAGGCAGGGTTCATGGAAGGAAGGAAAATAATGGATAAAATCATCTATGTTCATGAACTTATCCACACCTTGAAGCTTCAGAAAAGAGGAGGAATGATAATACAACTGGACCTAGCAAATGCTTATGACACAATCAACTGGCACTATATGGTCAAGACCCTGGAGGCCTTTGGCTTCACCCAACACTAGATCAGGTGGATAGTAAACCTAGTCTCCACTACAAGCTTTTCTCTACTAGTAAATGGAGCCCCAACCAAACCTTTCTAGCCCACAAGAGGCATCCGACAGGGAGACCCATTGTCCCCCTTCCTATTCATCCTAATGATGGAAGGTCTCATTCGCAGCATAAAAAGCGCAACCACAACAGGGGAAATAAAAGGTATCAAACCCTACGAGAATTTCCAGACTTCTACACACCAACAGTTTGTGGATGACACCTTACTTCATGGCATGCCCACAATCAAGGAAGAGAAATCCTACAAACAAATCTTAGAAAAGTTTGGGGAAGCCTCGGGAGCAAAGATAAACTAGTTCAAAACTATGATCTTCTTCTTTAATACCAACCCCGCAATCCAAAGGAATTTGGCGAACATCTTGGGATTTGAACACAAATTACTCCCAATTAAGTACTTGGGCATCCCCTTGACAGACAAAGCTTACAAGTTGTCAACTTGGGAAGGAATAGTCAACAAGCTACAAGACCGAGTAAAACATTGGACTTACAGATCCCTCAACCTAGCTGGAAGACTCATCCTAACCATGTCGGTTCTACAAGCTATCCCAACCTTCATGATGTCAATTTTCCCAACCCCCAAGGGGATTCTACAAAAAATAAGAACCATACAAAGGGACTTCCTTTAGCGAGGAGCGAAAACTAGGAAAAAATGGGCACTGGTGACTTGGGAGAAGGTCTGTAAACCAAAAAGCAAAGGAGGCCTGGGGTTACATGACCCGCAAGTGACCAATGAAGCCTATGGGGCGAAACTCTGGTGGCACTGGGTCAAAGAAACTACCACGCCATGGGTCAACCTATGGAAGGAAAAGTACGCCCCAGACATTTGTGACCAGGAAAAAATCTGCTTCAGAGGCACCAGGGAAGGTTTCACCATTTGGAAACCTAACCTGGCGCAACAAGGCGTGGATCCAGACACACAACTTTTGGGAAATAAGAAATGGCAGAACCGCCTGATTCTCGGAGAATGACTAGAAACAAGAACCTAGAATGGAAAACCTAGGCCGGGAGGTACTCCAATAGGAGATGATGGCGCAAGGCAAAACCAGAGTCTACCATTACTGGGAGAAAGAAATAGATCGCAACAAATGGAGAATCTGGAACACTCTCACCCCACAGACTAGAGACCAGACGACAACAACAGTAAAAGAGGTGGAGGAGGAATTGGGGAGACGAAAAATTGCAGTCGCAGACGGAAATGACCAGCTGAGATGGGGACACAAAGACGACGGGGAATTAAATCTTAAATAAGTCTGCCACTATATAGCGGACCAAGACCAAGAAGACTCGTCACATCAATGGGATAAGCTCTAGAACAACCCCCAATGGCCAAAATTTAAAATCTTCCAGTGGCTAATACTACAAAACTGAATCCTAAATTGGGAAAACCTAAAGAAGAGAGGATTCATAGGCCCTTCAAGATGTCACCTATGTGAAGAAAAGGAGGAACCATCTCCTGGATGAATGTCCCTACACAACAGAAGTCTGGGACTAGGCGATAGGCATCTTCTGACAGTCTAATAGAATCAAAGGTAATATATCCGCAACTATAAACATTTGGAAGGAAAACTACAATGACAACGAAGAGGTGAATCTCTGTTGGACCCTCATTCCTAGCATGATCATTTGGGCAATATGGAAGGAACAAAACCGATGCATCTTCAAGAACCAAAGTTGGATGGTTGGAAAGATCAAGGAAACAATAATATCCATGAAAAGAGAAACGATATAGAGCCACAACTACCAAATAGGAGGAGCGCAACTCACAGAACAAGAGCTCTGAATTCTAAAGGCTTTTCAACTGAAAGAAGGATGCAACCCCACTTGGGTAAGACGATTGTCGCAATTGAAAGTAGGTGAGCATAACTGGAAACCACCACCAGAGGGCTCCCTCAAGATGAATTTTGACGGGGCGTCGAAAGGCAACCCAGGACGGACAGGTATGGAGGGAGTAATCTGGGATAGTCAAGGAGAAATTATCCAGCTGTACACTGAGAGTCTGGGAAACTCAACCAACAATGCCGTAGAATTTGGAGCCCTGGAGACCGGCCTTGATATATTACATAGGGAAGGAATGACCAATGTCATAGTGGAAGGGGATTCCATGTTGGTCATCAACATAGTAAGGAAACTCCAAAACGACACCAGAGTGGGAAAAATACAGAGGCACTGGCGCCTGACTCACTCCTTGCAAAAAAACCAGGGGCATTTGCAGACGGGGATCACAGTGGAGTTGCACTAGGTATGAAGGTCAGAAAATGGACTAGAGGATAGAATCACTAATGAAGGGGTTGACCATGAAGGACCAGAACTAGATTCCACATGGAGTAACATCCCAAATGGTCAGTTTCAGATAGAGTGTACCCAACTAGCAACAAAGGACTATGACGACAACTGGAGTACGGACGACCACATCGAGGCTGAAGGCGCAGAGTTAACTGAAGGGCGAGTAGGGTCCAACAAGAATCTGATAGGATACCATCTAAACACGTGTTACAATGCAGATCCTGGTCACACCACAAGAGGAGGTACGACACCACGGTCCTGTCAATAGAAAGAAGTATAGGGGTGGTCCGTGGGACAGAAGAAAGGTTAATCGATAGATAGCAAAGGAAGAATATCAAAAGGATATCCCATGGGCAGGAATGGGTACACATCAGCCATGCATAGATATGGGGTGAGGAAATGATAGGCATACAACATGCAAGGCAACGGATTGGCACAGGGACGACGACAGGGGTCCCAAATGCACACACTTTGAAATATTGAAAAAGGACCAAAAGGTACACATTTACGAGATATCAATGATTACTAGGATAAGATCGCAGCCGGGGAAACCCCTTAAAATAAGAAGCATCAGGGATAGCTACAGACCAGAGAATAGCAATTACAGGGACCATACTACACACCAGGAGGTGGTGAATAGAAGCGGAGGACAAAGTCAAGACAGAAATCGCCGCATTCAAACCAAGATGGTGAGAATGAATAATACCCAGATTAAGAGGGGCCCCAAGGGGAAGGATCTTCCAACAAGCGCCCGAAAGATCACAAGGATGGAGTAGGCGGCCAGAGAGTCCAAAGGAACCTTTCTTGCGCAGGCAGACCTGAAGGGAAAAGCGGTCATTGACAAGTGAGAGCGAGAAGTCAACACCAAGCACCAGGGAAAAACCTGGGTGGAACTCATCCAAGAAATGAACGGAATAAGGGACCCAGGGGACACACAGCCCAAAACAACCCTCTACCATAAAATAATGGAGGAAGCTTGGTGCACCAAAATGTTGATAAGTAAGTTGAGAGCAGACAAGAGCGAAACCAGCAGGGTGGAAAACCGGGGCCACAAGAAGGAGATAATAGAAATTTTGAGCTGCCTCAGTAACCTAGAGGCCAATGCAAGAAGAATAGGAGAGGACCAGAGGAGCCTAAATGAAAGAATGGAATGAATGGTAGGGAAATTCTACCTCTACCTTCGCTATGTCCACCACATGGACATCACTCCAGTAGACCGACGCAGAAAACCAACCTGCATCAGAAGGACGCGCACGAAGGAGCAAGGAAAGGAGGACGAGGCAAGGAAATAAGGAGATGAAAGCCACCCAATCCTCTTGGACTAGTGCAGTCTCAACCCTTGGTCATTTTGTTTATCATTGTATGAACCACCCCTGTTCTACGTTTCTTGTTTTTTTTGTATATGTTTTGATATAGTTTTTCAAATGTTTTTTCGGAGACTGGGCTGGTTTCGCAGGGTGGTGGCCCAACGATCCCCTCGCTATAGTAGACAATGCAACTTAGGATCCCCAGATCTGGTTTCCTTTTTGGCAGATCAGGGGATACCTCACTTTTCTTTCTATACCATATTTTTCCCAGTATTATAGAATCTCTAACTCACTTACAAAAAAACAAAAACAAATAGACAAGTAAAAATTAAACTCATGGATCTAAAATAAGTTTTATTGTAATACCTTGTGTCAACATTGTGAGATGGATAAAAAATGTGCACCATCGAAGGGTGCATTGAAAGGTGGCCATGCCATCTCATATAAAAGTGTTGAACCAGATAAACCCATGGGTGGATGCATAAACATTTCTAATATGTTATATTAGTAAATAAACGTGAAAATCAATTTGTATAAGAAAACAAATTTCACATTAACCATATTTAACTTGGCATATGATACCTAAATATGGGTTGATTTGTTAAACCCATGTGGACATGGTTGATATATCCCTCCTATAACTAGTTTTAGAGACACATGTTGATATGTTTATGATTCATTAAAAAAAATGACACAAAACAAGAAAATGTGATAATACTATAAGTAAACAACATAAACTCATCCCTATAATCAAATGGCTAGCCATATTGAAACCCGAGGAGTTATTTTATGAGTTATGTGATACTATGTGATTTTGGGGAATTGGGTGTATTTCACCCCAAAAATGGATGATCAAGATGTCTTTGGATAACAACCTCTATCACTTATGTTTGTAACTTAAGAAAACTTGCTAAAATTCCAACTAATGCAAATCAATTATCAATATGAGAAGTTCATGGTTTCGAAAATGAACAAAAATATATGTATAAATTATTGGCATTAGGGAATGGAATGGTCTTAGAATAAGAGAAATATATCTAAGAAATAACCAAAGTATATAACATTCCAACTTGATCTCAAAATGAGAGCTTCGGATTAACATTTTCCACTCAACAATGCTATTGGTATCGTTTGAACATAAAGCAATGAAACCAACTCAAGAATAATTCATATGAAAACTTGGATAATAACACATTAATGAGATAACCAACAATGATAAATGAAGTAATATTATCATTTAAGGGAAGTCAACCTTTGATGTTCATCAATTTTTTAATACATAAAATCCAAAGGGTAAAATGACCCAAAAGAGCTCAAACTTGGGCATGCATGACTTGAAGCAATGTAGTTGTACATTGTATTAGTGGAGAACACGTAATGACAATTTCTTATATTAAAACTCAAATCTCTGAATTGGTCATATACATCAAGGCTTATAAGAATTGCTATACTATAATGCCACTATTAACTCAAATAAACCCGATGGATGCAATGAGATTCAACAAAGAGTTGAGATTTGTAGTTATTAATGATAGATTTGTAGTTTTAGTATAAAAGAAATGAGCGAAACTAATTGAGTATAAAAGAGAGGCCAAAATCTTGAGCAAAATTGGCTAAAAACAATTTCCTAAACTAACATTTAGATAACCAAGATGAAATACCCAACAAAATGAGTTTTGAGGGATATGCATCACCATTGTATCTTTGTGGTCATAGGAAATCAACTTGTATGGATATTTGGGTTGTGTGTTAGTTTATATATAGGATCATTATGAGTGTTATTATATCACAAAATTTTTATCCTATAAAAATGAAGCAAAAATGTTATGCGTGAGAATAACTAGGTAGGAAAAGACAATAACAATGTCAATTTAAAGAATAATGATCAACAATGTGTATATAATAGTATAGATATGTTTTAATATGAAGTACAAAACATAATTAAAGGTAACGTTAAATGGTTTGGCAAAAACCGTTGAGCAAGATGAACAAGTACATAAGATAGAGTTAGGAATAAATGTTGAATCAAGTGAATAAAATGGTCATGATCAAAGGGCATAATTATTCACTTAAAAATAGAAAATCCTCACACCTCTTTAATGATTTTTTTCATGTTGAATACCATTCATATCATTTAAAGGATGGAGATGAATTTTTTCATGTTGAATACCATTCATATCATCATTTAAAGGATGGAGATGAAGTTGTAGAAGGAAGAAAAGTCAAAATTTTAAAGTTGGCATATAACTGATAAATTAAGATATCATAACATAAAATCGATGATGAAGTTAACATCTACACATGACTTAGTAAGATGGACTTGGCTTTTAAATAAAAATAGATTCAAAATGAAGATGGAACTAACTTACAACTTGTACTTCAACATTTCATAAATAAAATAAGTACATGTGAAACTAAATGGATTAATCATACTTTAATGAAATTTATAAATCCGTAACTGAATGTGTGGACCATAAATCGAAGGAGATATACAATATTCATTGAATGTTATAATTACAAAAGGTGGGGCATTCAATAAATATAGAGATAATTTTCAAGTACTTAAATCAAAAGGCACAAATGAAAGAAAACCCGATAATAGACATCTACACCATTTCAAATTTGAGGTTCAATGTAACATAAATAACACGTAGAAAGGATGTTCAAACACTTTCTTTAAGAAAGGCCATTACTTAATTACTTTAGCTAGAAGATAATAAATTAAGAGAGAGTCCCTTCATTAGAATAAACTAATCATGTCATTCAAAAGAAACCATGCATCTTATTAATAATCAAATAAATATTAAGGTGTGGTGAAAATGTTGAAACTTACTAAGATCAATCAATCAATAGAACACATGGTCTCAACCTCATATCCCCTAATATATATCAAGATTTCTCTTAACTATGTAATTTTTGTAAGTTATTTATGGTTATATACATCTCTCACTTATGACATGAGTTTAATTTTCTAGGGAAAAAAACTTAATCTCATCTCAATACCTATGTGTGAAGCACCCCACTAAAACATGCTACTGCAATTGCTACATCAACTACTAGAGAATATGTACCCTACCACCCAGATGTAAGAGTATCATCTAGTAGGAACTATACATTCCAAACAATTAAAGA
>JZKD02S1613544.1:19502-29598 GCA_000966675.3 Picea glauca
CCTCCCTCTCTTTCTCTTCCCCTCCCTCTCACTATCTCTCCTCTCTCTCTCTCTCTCCTACATCTATCCCTCTCTTCTACATTTACCCCTCTCTCTACCTCCCTCTCTATCTTCCTCTATCTCCCTCTCACACTCTCACACACACTCTCTCTACCCCCCCTCAATGCCTTCCTCTCTCTCCCTCCCACACACTCTTTCTACCTCCCCTCTTTGTCTTCCTCTCTTTCTCCCTCTCACATTCTCACACACTAGCAAGTTTGGTACATTGCAAGGCAAGACATGAACTTGAAATAGACATGGTAAGACATAAACATGGAAAGACCTATACATGGAAAGGCATGGAAATACATATACCTAGACCTAGACATTGCCTTGCCATGATTCACACTCTCACACCCTCTCTCTCTCTCTCTCTCTCTCTCTCTCTCTCTCTCTCTCCCTTTGCCCCTCTATCCCCCAATACCCCTCTCTCTCTCTCTCTCTATTAGCACTAGGAGTCACCCTTATACTACTACTAGGGTAAGCCCAACACCCATTTAGATATCAAAAGAAATATATGGATTTTAAATTATGACAATGGATCAAAATGATATGATTTGACACTCACTCCAGTATACCAAATGAAAATAAACTATGCTCCAACAGAAAATGGCTAAGACAACCTTCAATTATCATATATTTAACAAAATGAATAGAATAAAGTGTAGAAGAACACTAAAGTAAATCAGAAAATCTCACTACCAACTCAACTGGATTGCTTACTGAAGAACTTTAATAAACTAGGAACTTCCTAATTCAGAAATATAGAATACTTAAATGGAGAAACTTCACAATATTATGCACAAATATTTTACTACACGTTCCTGTAAAACGAATTGTAGATGAATCATTCATAAACAACACTCCATTAAAGTAGAAGATAAAGAACATGCTGGAAAGAACAAAAGCTGATTTTCAATTGCATTAGAATCCTCAAACCCAAATACACAGAGTATGAAACTTAAAAATGAAAAAAAGAGTATTAGCCTCAATTTTTCATCACTCGAATCCTTTCATCATCAAAACAACTTAGATATATAGTCTATCCCTCTATTCCTACCCTACTGAATTCGATATGAAGTAGTTACACAGGATTCCCTTGATCTTAGTAGATCATTGCAAAAGTTACAATAGAACACATTATTGAATCCTAATTTCTAGGATGGTGTCTAAGGTAATTAATGTATACAAAACAAATCATGCTACATGGTAAGATGATGGAACACCTATCTCTCTCGTCCCCCCTAAATATTTGGAGGATGTTTGTTCCAACTGGCACTCGAATGAACATCAATTCTTGATGACTGTGCAGTTTTGTAGCATTCCAGAAAAGTTCACTGCAAAAACACCTTCTTCATCACTTTTGTAGTGAACTGGTAAACTCGCTATGAAATTTGTGTTCTTGGTTGTCTCCAACCTTCGGCCTTGTTTTGGTTATGTGCAAGTTGTTCAATGGTTTTGGCCCCTTCCTTTGATTCCATTAACTATGACACATTTATTTCATGCTCCAAAAACCAATTTGAGAGGAAAAACTCTAAAACCCTAGCTGTTATCCATAACTTCCAGTATGTTGTCAAAATTAGGGTTTCACATTTAGTTATCAATTTCAAAATATGAGAAGACATTTAAAAAAAAAGGATATCCTTTGAGTATTTCTAATTCATGCCAGTGCCACTTGAACCAACACATCCAAATTTCTCTTTGCAGGTTCTTCCTTTAACTAATTCAACTCCTCTCTCAAAGTCCAATTCTTTTCTTTCAAAACTCTATTCAGTTGGCACAATTTCTTGACATGCCTATGCAGTGGCAAGGATCTTTTAACCATACTCTTGTTTCTTTCTAAGGCCTCCTCACATGATTCCAAATTCTTTGTTATTATGGCCTTCATCTGTCTATTCTCCTCTTTTAACTGCACAATTAGAACTTGTGCTTCCTTTAATTGTTTCCTAAGCCTCTTGACTCTTATATCGTCTTATTTTCATGGGGACTAAACTTCAATAAATTGTACAAGTTCATGATGAATATGTGTTTTAGATCTAGTCTCCTCCTTATAGGCCAAATTTATTGATGTCGATCTGGTCATAGGTCTTCTAGGTTTTTCCTTTACATATACCTCTTAACTCAACTTCACCTTTTTACCTGATAAGATTTGGACTTTTGCAATTTCTTCAGTTTCATGATGAATATGAACCTCAACTGCACATTAATCTACATGAGATACCTTTTTCGTTGCTGACCTAGTCAAAGGTTTTCTAGGTTTTAGCATTTCTACTGCTTCTACAATGAATTCAATATTTCTCCCTTTCTTCTTACTTTTATTACTATCTGGGACCTCTGCAACATCTTCAACATTCGTCATACCCTTCTCTAATGGTTTTTTACCCTTTTATTCTCCTTAGATTCTTTGCTGAGAAAGATTTCAGTTGTAGATTCAGGGGTTTCAACTATGGCTGGTTGTTTCTCTTTACCTTCACTTCTTTTTCTTTTTTCACCACTAGAGGTTGCCTTATCACTTGTAGAAAGGGTACTCCTCTTAGATGGTGGAGAACTAGTATCCTCTAGACTAAACCTCATTGTAGACAAAAAGGAATCCCACTCTCCATTTGTTTTTCTAAGTTCTTCTAGGACCAGGAGCTTTATGAGGCCAAAATGAAAGACATTGTGTTCAATATGCTTAGACTTTGCTTGCACCTTGTTGACCATCTTCCCAAAACTTCTATAAAGGTAAAAAGGTAGATTGAGATCTTTCTTACCAATGAAATGCATGAGGAGTCTGAGGTGATACTGCTAAACCATGTTGAAGCACCCTTCATAAGTAAAATATCGTTGACTCACTCACAAAAGCTCGTTATAGTGATCTATCATATGATTCCTTGGCACTCATTTTGACATGTTTTCATTCTGATTCTCTGGCTTGAGGTAGTAATTACAATATGAAGGGTCTAGGGCCATCCCTTTGAACCATTTCTCACCTTGAAAGGGCATTTCTGTAGCTGCTGCAATAGTTTGTTCAGTAACCTGAAATTCCAATGGACCAACTCTTTTTTTGACCCATTAAATTTCATGGCGATCTACTTGGCTACTTCCATGTGACCTCTCTGTAAATTTTCACAGAAATCAAGGCATCCCACTCTTTGACAAGACTCTTTTAAGATAGGGCTTGAATTCAACAACTACATATCATGAGGTTCAAATCTCCCTATCTCTCCTTTCTTGTTCATCTTCTTATTTTCCTTGTTAGGTTCCATGTCTATCAATCAAAAGTTAAAATTAAAATGGAGATCTTAAATAGCATCAAATATTTAGCAGTGTACAGGAAATATCAGAGCGTTGGGGTTTATTTAAGAAACAAGGTTTTAACAACGAGTGAAATTTTGCAGCGAGTTGGATTTTTTGCACCAAACAAGAATTTGGAAAGGAATAAGGTTGACGTAGAAAAATATTGATATCATGGAAGGTATGATCAATAACAAGGTCTCAACATCATCGAAGGGAAAGACTTTTAAGACTTTTGGAAGAACAAAGTTTTGGCAGCGAACAAGGATTTTCACAGCGAGGAAAGTTTAAACTGTTTGATGACTGCATCGTGATCCAAGAGCCCACTTTTGATAATAACTCATAATGTGATCCAGATGGATATCGGTGGTCACCCACCTTTTCCAACTGGCTCAAAACAGTTTTCTGACATTTTTGGTCATTTACTATTTTTAGCAATTTTTACTTCCGGGGCCATTTTGAGGACCTAAATGAAGGTTTTTTGGTATCGATATCCTCAATGATATCCAAAGGCATGATTGGGCCCCCAAAATGAATCTCCTCGGTGATACCTTTCCAACGGGCTATCACACTCCTAAAACGGAGATCGTATGCAAAAGTTACGACCCCGGGAAGTTAATGTACTAGCTTACCCAAACGGGGCCCACATGATTTTTGGCGTTTCATCTCCTAAGGTTAGGTTTTTGGATGTATAGGGTTTTTGGCATTCTTGATTATTGTAAAAATGCCTTCAAAGTCTCATTTTAACCTTCTTCTTTCGAATGCGTGCTGCCGTCACATCTCTTCTCAGAGATGAGCCACCACCATTCCAGCAAGCTTGTTTCCGTTAAATTTTACAGTTTCATCTTATTTCGTTATTGAATAGAAAACCAGTTTTACTGTATCTCTGTTATTTTGTGTTAAGAACCTGTTAATAATCTATATTCATTTTGTTCTGCTCATAAAATCCAAATCAGTGGTATCAGAGCAGTCTGCTCCTTGTCGTCTTAATGCATGTCCCCAACGAGGTCGGAGTACAAAGAGTTGGGTCTCGAGCTTGTTTCTCTTGAGGACATAAGCCCTCACATGCCCAAGAAACCTCCCATGGTAGGAGAAAATAAATATTAAGGGATAGGAGATCCTTTCAAACTATTGATTGAGGAATCCCTCATGCAACAGAGGAACGAGATGATGGATAGCTTCGCGCAAATCCTTCGGCGACTACCAACAAGCGATGCATCTTCTTTGAACGGAGGCATCACCCCATTCAAGGTACAAATAAACTTTGATATTCCTATATTTGAAGGTCATATAGACGCAGATGTTGTAGGCAAGTGGTTGAATATACTAGAAGGGTATTTTTTTGTTCATAAATTTTCGAATAGAGAAAAGATTACTTTTGCGCTCCTCAAAGTCGTTCCCCATGTCAAAGATTGGTGGGAAACTTTCTGTGAGCAAATGGAAATAGAGGAAACCTCATTATTTTCAGTCACGACCACTTGGGAATCCTTCAAGGATGATATTAAGGAACAATACTACCCTGTCGGAAGTTATGACGACCTGTATACCAAATGGACCACACTGCGGCAAGAAAGAGACCAAGCAGTGCCAGATTTCACAAATATCTTCCATACCTTGCGCACCAAGTTGGGTATCAAATATTTAGAGTGACATCTGGTGCTCAAGTATCGCAGTGCTCTGCATAGATACATCTAGACCAAAATGAAATTTCTAGACATCTCATCCTTGGGCACGGCCTACCGATATGCCGTCAAAATCGAGCAGAAGATCAAACAAAAGACTCGGGAATTTGGGCCTGGGAACCCCTCACAACAAAAGCTAGGAAAGGGCGACCCCAACCCACCGAAAAAAGGACAAAGTAAACATGGACATTATCAAGACAACCAGTACAAGCCGCAAGCAAAGAAGGACACCGAAAAGACAAAGAAATATACCAGGAAGTGGTGCGACTTCCATAAGAGCCCTTGGCATAACACTTCTGAATTTCGCTCAAAGTAGTCACTGGTGGCTGAAGTGAAATCCTTTGAATCAGATGAAAATTATGACTCTGAGACAAAACCAGAAAGGGGAAGATAGATCATTGACGCAGCACCCACTGCCACCGTTACTACCACCAAGATCTAGCCTGGTGAACCAGACGAGCCAGAAGAAGGAGAGTGCCTCTTCCATTCACAGATGTGGGTAAAAGGAACCCCACTGCACTTTATCGTTGACAGCGGTAGCCAGAAGAAACTCATCTCAGCAGAGGTCTTCAAGCGACTGGCCCTGCCAACAACGTCGCACCCACAACCCTACACCATTGGATGGCTCCACCAAGGAAGCGATCTCCGCGTCGGCCAACAGTGTCGATTGTCATATGGCATCAAGCCCTTCAAAGACGAGGTATTGTGTGATGTTGCTCCTCTTGAAGTTTGTGATGTTCTTTTGGGCCAACCTTATTTATGGAAACATCATGTTGTATATGAGTCTAGGCCTCGTAGTGTTATTATTACTTTGAATAGGAAATTGTACAGGATACCTGAGGCAGTCACACCTAGTGCTATTTCCTTGATCTCTGCTAAGAAATGTAGGAAGTTCATCTCTCAGACGGGGAAGTTTGTCTTCTTCATGATTTTCTCTCAAAATAAGCAAAAGATCGCAGCCACATCTAGGATCTCTGTGGCCGACCTCTCCACATAGTAGAAGCAAGTAGATAAGGTCGTGGAAGAATACTCATATATATTCTCCTCGCCTACAGGGGTACCTCTGCACTGCCAGGTCAAGCACCCCATCGATCTGACCCCCAGTGCACTGTTGCCTAATGGGCCAGTCTATCGTTGCTCTTTGTTAGAGAATGAGGAGATCAAGAGACAAATCTAAGAACTGCTCCACAGGGGGCACATACGCCCTAGCTCATCACCTTGCGGGAGCCCAATCGTGCTAGTACAGAAGAAAGATGGAACCTGGCGACTCTATATTGATTATCGGGCTCTAAATAAAATCACTGTCAGAAACCGGTACACGATTCCTCGAATCGATGACCTCCTTGATCAACTCATAGGGGCCAAATACTTCAGTAAGATTGATCTAAAGTCTGGCTACCACCAGGTCCCGATAGAATAGACAGATGTATGGAAGACCGCCTTCAAGTCAAAGGAAGGACTTTTTGAATGGTTGGTCATGCCCTTTGGTTTGACAAATGCTCCAGCCACTTTCACGAGGATGATGGACGATATCCTACAACCATTCACCAATACTTTTGTAGTGGTGTATCTGGATGACATTCTAATTTACAGCAAGACTTGGGACGAACATTTGTAGCATATTCAACAGGTTCTGCACACCCTACGGCAGCACAAGCTATATGCCAAACTGGAAAAATTCTCCTTCGGCATGGACAGGGTCCATTACCTGGGCTACATCATTGATCAACATGGTGTACATGTGGATCCAGCCAAGATCCAAGTCATCCGTGACTAGCCAGCCCCAACAACACTCACTGAGCTTCCGAGCTTCTTGGGACTTGCTAATTTCTACTGCAGGCTCATGTTGGGTTTCTCCCATATTACATGGGCCCTTAGCCAAATAAACAGGGGTGGTGGTAAGGAAAAATTTGCATGGGGCGAGTCCCAACAACAAGCGTTCGATGATTTGAAGTAGCACTTGTGCTCAGCCCTAGTACTTTCACTACCAAACCTGCAACATCCCTTTGATATCGAGACAGATGCTTCAGGCTACGTCGTGGGCGTTGTTCTCACTCAGCATGGCCACCCCGTGGCCTATCATAGTGAGACACTGTCAGATACTGTTCCTAAGTACCCTACTTACAACAAAGAAATGTACTCCATTGTGCAAGCATGTCACCAGTGGAGACATTACATTCTTGGGAAGGAGACATTCATCCACACTGATCATAAGCCATTGCAGTTCATGTAGACGTAGGGAAAACTGCAAAATGACCACCATCAAAAGCGGTCCACATACTTGCAACAATTCCACCTCAACATCAAGTATAAAACAGGAAGCACCAATCGCGTCGCCGATTGCCTCAGCAGATGGCCAATCGCGGCACTCACCACGGTGCTAGACTCTTGCGGCCATGAGACATCTGGATGGCCCAAACTCTATGAGACAGACCCTGACTTCGCCACCACCTACCAAATGTTGGGTGCAAATGCAGTTGTCGATAATTTCCATCTTCATGATGGGTTGTTGTGTCATCTGGTCCATATCTGTGTTCCATCAAGCAAGCGAGCGAAGTTGATCTGGGAATCCCACTACAGTCGGGTGGCAGGACACTTCGGCATCAAAAAGATAGTGGTGATGCTACATAAACATTTCTTCTGGCCGAAACTTTGACAGGAGGTCGACAAGTATATCAGGTCCTGCACTGCCTGCACTATTTCCAAACAGACCACTAAGAAACATGGCTTGTACACCCCTCTTCCTACTCCTGATAGGCCATGGGAATCCATCTCAATGGACTACATGTCGGGCCTCCCATCCACCAAGCGGGGAAATGACTATGTTTTTGTGGTTGTTGATCGCTTTTCTAAGATGGCGATTTTGGTTGCCTGTAAGAAGAGAATCACAGCAGAGGCCACTGTCAAGCTCTTCTTTGAACAAGTCTGGGTACATTTTGGAATCCCACAAACCATTGTCTCAGATCGGGATAGTCGATTTCTCAGCACATTATGGTCGAGCCTCTGGTCACTGCTAGAAACCAAGCTCACCAAATCCACGACCTTCCACCCGCAGACAGATGGCCAAACCGAGGTTGTAAATCAAATGATTATGCATATCCTTCACATGTATAATTCAAAGAACCCTCGCACATGGGATGAGAGCCTTCCTTATGTCCAACATAGCTACAACCGAGCCTTGCATAGCTAAACCGACCACAACCCCTTTCAAGTGGGGTTGGGATTCCAACCATTGGATCCCATAGATGTTGCACTTCCCCTTGCGGTCACCTCGACTGACTCATCTCCTGCTCCAACTGAAGCTGACAAAGCCACCTGATTCATTGAGCGGATCCAGCACATCCTCCAACAGGTTCAGGATATCCTACAGAAGTCCAATGACAAGTAAAAACAGCGCCATGATCAACATCGGGTGCCGCATAAGTTTTAGGTGGGCGACAAAGTTTGGTTGCACTTGCAGAAAGAATTCCTTACAGGACCCCATCGGAAGCTTCGCCCACTCCATTATGGACCGTACACTATCACCAAGGTTGTGGGGGATAATGCTTTTGAGCTCAACATTCCTCCTTTCCTTGGCCTGCACCTAGTGTTCAACGTGGATCTCCTTCGCCCTTATTTCCCACCATTATTGGACACCTCCGAAGTAGAAAAACAACTGAAACCAATAGAGATCAACCCCGACTGCATACAACAGGCATCCAATGATCAGATTGTGGACAGACAGATCAAGGGCACTCCACAACAAAGGATCCAGCTTTATCGAGTCATCAAAGCAGGGCAGCTCCTACACCAAGGCAAGTGGCTCACCCGGGGACAAATTCAGCAGAAATTTCCACATCTAATGGGGGACCTCAACGCAATGGAGACCATTGCTTTCTAAGGAGGTAGGATTGATCTATATGGATATCGGTGGCCACCCACCTTTTCCAACTGGCTCAAAACAGTTTTCTGACATTTTTGGCAATTTACTATTTTTAGCAGTTTTTACTTTCAGGGCCATTTTGACGGCCTAAATGAAGGTTTTTCGGTATTGAGATCCTCAATGATAGATAAATGCATAATTGAGCCCCCAAAATGAATATCCTCGGTGATACATTTCCAACGGGCTATCACACGCCTAAAACGGAGATCGTATGCAAAAGTTACGACCCCGGGAAGTTAATGTACTAACTTACCCAAACAGGGCCCACATGACTTTTGGCGTTTCATCTCCTAGGGTTAGGTTTTTGGATGTCTAGGGTTTTTGGAATTATTTATTATTGTAAAAAGGCCTTCAGAGCCTCATTGTAAACTTCTTCTTGCGAATGCGCGCTGCCGTCACATCTCTTCTCAGAGATAAGCCGCCACCATTCCAGCAAGCTTGTTTCCGCTGAATTTTACAGTTTCAGCTTATTTCATTATTGAATAGAAAACCATTTTTACTGTATCTCTGTTATTTTTTGTTGAGAACCTGTTAATAATTTGTATTCATTTTGTTCTTCTCATAAAATCCAGATCAGTGGTATCAGAGCGGTCTACTCCTTGTCGTCTTAATGCATGTCCCCAACGAGGTCGGAGTACAAAGAGTTGGGTCTCGAGCTTGTTTCTCTTGAGGACAGAAGCTCTCGCACGCCCAATCAACCTCCCATGGTAGGAGAAAAGAAAGATGATGGGACAGGAGATCCTTTCGAACTTTTTATTGAGGAAGCCCTCACACAACAGAGGAACGAGATGATGGATAGCTTCGCACAAATCCTTCAGTGACTACCAACAGGAGATGCATCTTCTTCGAACGGAGGCACCGCCCCCTTCAAGGTACAAATAAACTTTGATATTCCTATATTTGAAGGTCAGATAGACGCAGAGGCTGTAGACAAGTGGTTAAATCTACTAGAAGGGTATTTTTCTGTTCATAAATTTTCGAATAGAGAAAATATTACTTTTCCTCTCCTCAAAGTCGTTCCCCATGTCAAAGATTGGTGGGAAACTTTCTGTGAGCAAAAGTAAATAGAGGAAACCTCATTATTTTCAGTCACAACCACCTGGGAATCCTTCAGGGATGCTATTAAGGAACAATACTACCCTGTCGGAAGTTATGATGACCTGTATACCAAATGGAC
>JZKD02S1613544.1:32730-44344 GCA_000966675.3 Picea glauca
GCAAGTGGCTCACCCGGGGCCAAATTCAGCAGAAATTTCCTCATCTAATGGGGGACCTCAATGCAATGGAGACAATTGCTTCCTAAGGAGGGAGGATTGATCCAGATGGATATCGGTGGCCACCCACCTTTTCCAACTGGCTCAGAAAAGTTTTTTGACATTTTTGGCAATTTACTATTTTTAGCAGTTTTTACTTCCGGGGCCATTTTGAGGTCCTAAATGAAGGTTTTTCGGTATCGATCTCCCCAATTATAATTCAAGGAATAATTGAGCCCCCAAAATGAATCTCCTCGGCGATACCTTTCCAACGGGCTATCACACGCCTAAAACGGAGATCGTATGCAAAATTTACGACCCCGGGAAGTTAATGTACTAGCTTACCCAAACGGGGCCCACATGACTTTTGGTGTTTCATCTCCTAGGGTTAGGTTTTTGGATGTATAGGGTTTTGGGCATTCTTTCTTATTGTAAAAATGCCTTCAGAGCCTCATTGTAACCTTATTCTTGCGAATGTGCACTGCCGTCACATCTCTTCTCAGAGATAAGCCGCCACCATTCCAGTAAGCTTGTTTCCGCTGCATTTTATAGTTTCAAGTTATTTCGTTATTGAATAGAAAACCAGTTTTACTGTATCTCTGTTATTTTTTGTTAAGCACCTGTTAATAATATGTATTCATTTCATTCTTCTCATAAAATCCAAATCATAATGACATGACTTTGAGACAAGGACACTGCTAACTCCCACGCCTATGACTTATTATCACAAATCGTTATGACGATGAGATGATTCTGTATTTATTTGATAGTTGACAGTTTGGCATTGCGAAACATTAGGAACTTTTGTAGCATAATTTAATTTGATTGGTTACATGTCCTAAAGGTAAAAAATTGATTTTGAAGGCCTAAGTAACCCTTTTTTCATAACATAATATACCCTCAAGACTCTTTAAAACATAATGAAATAACTTTTAGACTTGGCCTTTTCAAATGATGACAACAAGACTCTATGATAACCATGTGACTTGATCAACTTGACTATACCTTAGCCAACATTAACCACTCACTTATGACTCAAAATGATGCTCAAATTCCTTTAAACATGACTCAATCAAACTCAACCTTTAGTTGTAAATAAATGACCCAAATGACTAAGACCTGACACATGGTATTCAAAAGACCAATTGTGTTATGTTCAAATAAAACCAAACAAAAGAAAAAATGAGGTGGAATTAAACTATAGTGCATTTCATGTGCTAACACTCTCCTCATTGTTAGTGTCACCCCCTCTCTCTCTCTACCCATATTTCTCTCTCCCTCATTCTACTTCCCTCTCTCTTTCTCTCCATCTCACTCTCGACCTCTCTTCTTCTCTTGCCGACTCTCTCCCTCCCTCCCCTTCTTTCCCTCATCCCTCTCTCTCTACCTCCTCCCTCTATCCATCCATCTCAGTCTCGAACCCTTTTCTTGTAACACACCCAACCTTATACCTGTTGGGATATTACACACTTAAACTCTTGCAAAACTTCATACATATAAAACTTAAATAGACAACTACATTATGCTAATACACAGATTCATGCAGAATTAACACTAAGCCTATACATACAACATACACAATAAATACTCATAAATATAAAGAAATGTATAAATAAACAACATGCAATTGAGCATAGAATTGATACTTATCTTTTTATAGAAGACCACCAACTACGTGCAGACCTTCCATGATCCTCCCAACCTTAGACCACTCTACTCATCAATCTCAGTAGTGGGTCACCCCCGAGATGGGACTAAACTCCACCCGGGTAAAGGGATTCCTAGGCTAGGCTAAGACAAATTAGATAACATGAAGGATCTTGTTCCAGGATACAACTCAAACTAACAACCTACAACCTCTCATTCCCCAAATGTATGTCCCACCCCAGGAAGTGTGCCCCTTGTCTGCTCAACAGTACTTCAGCTACCCCACTTCCCTTCCAGGGATTCAACAACAGGTCAGACATGAATTCTCAAAGAACTATAGCTGTAGTTGGGCTCCCTCAGGAAAAAAATTCCCAGTAATTCTCTCACCTGGAGAGAGTTTCTCGCATGCCTGATAACCTGTCCCTTCAATCCCACGGGCCTGACAACCCACTTCTTCAATCCAACTCTCTAGTCAACCAGGTACAAGTTCAAGTAAATGAAGCAACATAAAATGGGTATGGAACAAGTGTTGCTCGCAATAGAAAGGTACATCACCAACTCATGTCAGTACAGGTGCATTTTTTCTTCCAGGAAGGATATGGGTTACCACTAATAACAAGAAAGTACAGGTAGATCAATAGTGCATGCATGTTCCAGAGGTGCGTGAATTATGTAGAGGACAATTGATGGAGGGAATGACTGGTCCCCATGAATGGCTGAGTGAGTGCACTCATGAATGGGGAAAGATGGGAAAACAAACTAATTTCCCCACATATATTTGCATGCACCCTGATTGACACATGGCCCTCCAGGAATTCGTTCCTCTCCACTTGTAGATCATTCCACTTCCCATAAGAACTTAGGATAATATGATATTTATCCTTGCCTTCGTATTTTGGAATAATAATATAATATTCCCTTAGAGTTAAGCCCTCTATGTTATCCCCTTTTTATAGGCTCTTATCCCCTCCCTTTCCCTTCATAGTGGAGTTTAGTCCCTCATACTCTTTTATCGTGGTCCGTCTACACGCAATGATGTATTATATTAATGATATGAGTGTTTACATATACAAAATTAGGCTCATTGGCCTTTAGCATCTAGGTTGTCCGACCTAATCATCACATAAGCTTCCTAACTTATAATCACTTGGCTCACCAGCTTATAAAACATATTAACAATTCAACTAGGGCTCGGTCTTGGGGCATTACAACCCCCTCCCCTTTTTTTTACTTTCCTCAATGCAATACATATATACATTTATCATCAAAATTTTCAAAAACCTTAAAATAGATGCAGGTATTCTTCCCACATAGCATCTTCGTTCTCCCAAGTTGCATCCTCGGGACCGTACTAGGCCCATTGGACCTTTACTAGCTCTATGGCTCGATTCCAGAGCTGCTTGATATTTCGATCTAGTATGCACACCGCATGCACTTAAAAAGTGCCTTCTTTCTCCACCTGAATCACATTCCAATCAATAACATTATTAGCATTAGGTACATACTTTTTTAGCAATGATACATGGAATATATTATGAATAAACATTGATGAAGGTAATGAAAGCATATATGTTACAGGCCCAATCCTCTCTAGGATTCAAATGGCCCACAATAACGAGCTGCCAACTTTGAACAATTTCCCAACTTCAGGGAACTTCTGTTGGAATTCACTTTCAAGAATACATGATCACCCACTTTAAATTCTTTATGGATTATTCCCTTATCAACATAGATTTTCTACCTGTCTTGAGTAACCTTTAAATTCTATTTTATTTTTGTCATCTTCTCTTCCATTTCCCTAAGCAAATCTTACCCAACCACTTCTTTATCTGTTGGGTTGTCCCATCTTATAGATGTGTTTCTCTTTCTACCATAGTGTGCCTCAAATGGGCCCATCTTCATAGATGCTTAGTACCCATTTTTATAACAAAACTCCACCAAGTGTATATAGTCCTCCCATTTTGATGTTTTATCCATGACATAAATCCTCAACATATCCTCAATCACTTGATTCACCATTTCTGTTTTCCCATCATATTCTCGATGATAAGTTGTGCTAAAATTCAAATTTGTTCCAAATCCTTTAAATATTCCTTTCTAGAATTTCGATGTGAATTTTGGATCTCTGTCAGACACAATTGTCTTGGGTATACCATGCAATTGAGAAATTTCCCTCATATAAATATCAACAACGTTAGTTTCTTTGTGAGTGAGCTTCACTGGAATGAAATGGGCAACTTTGGTAGGTTTTTCCACCACTACCATGATAGCATCATGCTACTTGCTTGTTTTGGGCAGTTTGGTGATGAAGTCCATTGTTACTACTTCTCATTTCCATCCAGGAATGGGTAATGTCTACAACAACCCAGTTGGGTGTCTATGCTCAACCTTGACCTTTTGACACTCCAAACATTTGGGAATGTACTCAGTAGTTTCTTTCTTCATGCCTGGCCAATAATATTGGCTCTTGACAGCTGCAATAGTTTTCTGATACCATGGGTGTCCAGCATAAGGTACATTATGCATTTCCCTCAATATTAGATTTTTCAATTCTTGAGAGTTGGGTACATAAAATTTGGTTTTGTACATGATAATTTCATCAATTCCCAACTTGTAGTCCTCAATTTTCTGCTGCCAAATACCTTGAAGCAATTTTGCCACTAATTCCTTGTATTGTAAATCTAATTTTGCAACCTCCAAGATTCTTTCTTTCAAATCAGGTTGGTACATGCTAATGGTTCTATCATGAAACTCATGCACTCTTATGTTGAGTGAATAAACCACCTTGTTCTCTTTCCATTTGATATGCTTTATACCAAATTCATATTCACTGAGAAATTCCAACCATCTACTTTTCCTGGCATTTAGAGTTGGCTGATCAAATAAATATTTCAAAACATTATGGTCTGTCCTCAGCTAGAACATTTTCCCCATGAGGTAGTGTCTCCACTTCTTCAAGGCATGAACTATGGCTGCCAACTCCAAATCATGAGTGGCGTAATGCCTTTCATGCTCCTTCAACTTCCTTGATTCATAACATACAACATACCCATTTTGACTGAGGACTCCACCAAGTCATTCTTGCATGCATCTATGCATACCATTAAATCTTCATTTGGATCAACAATCCTTAGAATTGGAGCATTGGTTAATAATTTCTTCAAGTGATGGAAGCTCGTTTCACAATCTACTGTCCATTGAAACTTCACTCCTTTGTTTTGTAAGGAAGTGATCGGGTGTGCAATTTTTGAGAATTCTGCAATAAATCTTTTATTGTAACCTGCAATGCCCATGAAGAATCTGAATTTTATCGCATTCTTAAGTGTTTACCATCCTTTAATGGCCTCAATCTTTTCAGGATCCACTGTTATCCCTTCCTATGATATGATATGCCCCAAATAATGAATTTGGTTCCAATAAAATGAGCATTTGCTCAATTTGGAATACAACTAATGATCCCTTAATACTTCTAATACCCTATTCAAGTGTTTCGCATGTTTTTCTTCCAACTTGGAATATATAAGAATGTCATCCAAAAAGAAAATGACAAACTTATCTAATTAATCTCTGAAAACACCATTCATTAAACACACGAAGATAGCTAGTGCATTTGATAATCCAAATGGTACCAATGTGAACACATAATGACCATACCTTGTTATGAAAACAGTCTTGTTGATGTCTTCATATTTAATTCTTACATGATGGTAACCTGACCTGAGATCAATCTTGGAGAATATTTTTTCATTCTTTAACTGATCAAAGAGGTCATCGATCCTTGGCAAAGGATACTTATTCTCTACAGTTACTTTGTTCAACTGCCTGAAGTCAATAAAAAGTCTCAATGTCCCATCCTTCTTCTTCAAAAATAAAACTGGGGCACCCCAAGGTGACACACTTTTGCGTATATACCCCTTCTTCATAAGCTCTTCAAGTTGCATTTGCAACTCCTTCAGTTCTGGGGTACTCATCCTGTAAGGATTCTTGGATACTAGAGTTGCTCCATGCATCAGATTTGTAGAGAACTCAATATCTCTTTTAGGGGGTGATCCTAGTATTTCTTTAAGCATATCCTCAAACTCCTTTAGGAATGCATAATCTTCAATATTTGACACCTTTTCCTTAGGTGTTTCTTCCATATAAGATGAAAATACTTGATATACTTTTTTGTAACATTTCTTCAATTGCAATGCTGAGATTTCTCTGATAGTTACTGCCCTGGCAATTCCCTGGATTGTCCTTAGGTTCCCTTCCTCATCTAGGCAAGTAAATTCCTGGTTATGATAGTCTAAGATAGCATGGTGTTGGTCCAACCAATACATACCAATTAAACAATCATAGGAAGCTAAAGGCAAGATGTTCAAATCTTCCTTGGTCCTCAACCCATTCATTCCCATTAGACACGACTTAACCATCTCATTAACCTTTCTTTTGCCTCTGGTAGCCAGCTGCACCCACCAAGATTTTCCATGCTTTCTTCTTGGAAAATGAAATATTTCCACCATATTAGGATCTATATAACTATGACTAGCTACTGAATCAATTAAAATTGCAATGGTTTGGTTGTTGGTCTTACCTTCCACTTGAATCATGTGTGATTGAAATTTAGCTTGCTTGTTGTCGAGGGCTTCATAGATCCTGGGTATATTTATGCCCATGTCCTCCATTGTTTCAACTTGCTATACATTGTGAACAACTCTCACTTTTTCACTTCTATGAAGAAAATATCTATACTTATGGTCTCATGTACAACCCCAACATTGAATATGTGGATTCCTTGGCCTTTTCCCACCTGTCTCAATCATTTCGGGCTCTCTAGAATTTGGTTGTCCCTGAGGACTATTTCTGAAGAATGGTGGCTTATTCCCCTTCTTCCATTGTTCCATCTTGAACTTCTTCTTGTCTTCCCAATATTTTTGGAAAGTTGGATATCCTTTATGCTAATCATATAGGCATTTATCTCGGCTTATGGTCTCCTCCAAAGTCTTGGGATCATCATATTGAATATTGGCACTGATGAATGATGGTAGCCCACTCAAATACCTTTGCATCTTAACTGTCTCATCCTTGATGAAGGAGACATACTTTAACAGTTCTAAAAACCTTCTTTCATAATCATCAATGGTCATACTCCCTATCTTGAGTTCAAATAACTCCTTCATTTTCTTGTCATAATATCTCTTAGTCAAGTATTTTGTTTCAAAATACTTCTTGAATTCCTTCCAAGTAACATTTTTCTCTTTAATGTGTTAGACATGCACAACATGATCCCACCACATGGATGCCTTTCCTTTGAGCTAATAGATAGAAATTATTCCTTGTACATGTGAAGAATAATTATGCAATTGAAAATATTTTCTCATGCCTCACAACCATGTCTCTGCATCTTCATCCTTCTTGTGTTCACAATAAAATGTAGGAGGTTTGATTTTGTTCATTTCTCCTCGTAGTTCATCCACCCCAGGCCTCTTCTTATGGTTCCTAATAGGGAATGAACTGGAGCTACTATGTGCTCTCTTATTGGAATTCCTTGGGAAGTGATGGTGATGTCTACTAACACTCCTTGATCTTCCTTTCTCATCGAGAGACCTATGACTTCCTGATTTTCTTGAGCTATTCTCCTTATCCAATTTATTTTCATCTATTTCCAGCTCTACATTAAATTCATGTTGAGGTCCTCCTGCTGCTCCTTGGCTTTCATTATCCTTTCATTATCAGCTTTATTACTTTGGACATCTTTCTACAAATTTTTAATGGTCTCTACCATATTCATGTTTTCATACTTTCCTTCTCCATGTCCATTGGAGTTTGTTCCTTCAATACCCATATGGACATCCATCCCTCTAATCTCATCTTCCTGGCTATAATCCCCCTATGCATATTCCATTCATCTGCACTATCTGCTAATCCTGATCTGATCTAGTTGTTGTTAACTCTGCAAAATGTGCAGCCAACAAAACTTTGTCAGGCTAACTATTTCAACAATTTCACGAAAATATGAACCATTCTGGTTCAATAATATATCATACTTCTTTCTTCTGATTTTCTGAGAAATTTTCTGTTCAGCTCAATTTTCTAGGTGAACATTTACATTCTACTATCCAATATATTTCCAATGAGTTCTCCCTTGCTCAATTCTGAGTCTTGAGCAGAAAGTTATGGATATTTGAACAATTTTTCTTCCTCAGAGGTATTTCATGTACAATTCTTCTCCTTTCTCAGAGCCTAATTGGTTCTTGGATCCGTGTTGGATCATCTCTTCAGGTTTACAGACCTTCTTTACTTCTTTAGGTGCAGTTCCATACAAATCAAAAACACCATGGGATCATTTTCTAGGCCTTTTTCTGTCTGAAAAATCAATTTTCAGGAACCAACCCTTTTTCTTCGGCCCCCAATCTCATGTGGCCATGACCAAAGGAAAAATTCTTAACTGAAAGGTTCTTTTTCGGAGCTTTGGGACTTTGGGGCTCCAAAACTTCGGGCTTCAAAGGCTCTTACTACCTCATGCCTTATTTCTCCCGAACATCCAACTGGAAAACTCTTGCACGATATATCTTTGGAGCTTTGAGAGTTCTTTCTATATCACACTTTATTTCTCTCGAACACTAGACTAGTGAACTCTTTCACAGTACAACTTCAAAGCTTTGGTACTTTGCTACTTCAGAGATTTGGGAGTTTTTTCTATATCACACCTTATTTCTCCTGAACGTCGAACTGACGAACTCCTAGAGAGGCTCTTTGGAGCTTCGCGCTTCGAAGATCTATACAACTTCGCAACTAAAAACTCCTGAACGCTGATATTTCCTAACTGTCGGGGTATTCTTAGCACTATGCACTAGGGTTGTTTTGTGTAAAAATATGGAGATGACACGTGGCCCAATCGACGAGTGACACGTGTCTAGTTCCAATTGGCACATAAGGTCTGTAAGAAGCATGTATCAAGTTGACACGTGGCATGCATAAGTAGGTCCATGTCACCATAGGTCACATCATAATTCCACATCACTCTGGCACTGCGAGACTTTGATACTCCAAGCTTCAGAGGATCTTACAATGCAACACTTCAATTCCTCTGAACGTCGAATTGGAAAACCCCGAAGGTTTCAAGAATCAACGGTCCACTCTCTTGGTTGAGATCAACGGTTGGTAGGAGCTCCAGGACTTCAATCTTCAAAGGATTTCACAAGTCAACATAACATTTTCCTCGAATGTTGGATCTTTGAACTTCCGGAGTCTCATCGACAATCACACATGAGGGGGTGCTACATGTCGAAAATATAGAGATGACACATGGACCAATCTACGGGTGACATGTGTCATGTTCTAATAGACCCAAAAGGTCTGTGAAAAGCATGAAACAAGATGACACATGGCATTCTTAGAGTGGGTCCACGTCACCTTAGGTGACGTCAACATGCCATGTCACTCTGGGACTTCAGAGAAATTCCCAGTACCACACAACACATCTCTCAAATGTTGAATTTATAAATAGGTCCACGTCACTCTAGGTGACATCATCATGTCATGTCACTTTTTCTCTCCAGAACTTTGGGACTTCAAAGAGTCCCACACTAGAGCACATCAAAAAACCCAAACACTGAAATTTCGAACTCCAAAACAGTGTTCTCCAGAGATTCTCAACTTTGGGGCTCTGGGACTTCGAAATATTTCACATCTGCACACTTTAAGACTCCCGAACACCGAACTTTCGGACAAGTGTTCCCCAGATCTTCTGGACTCTAAGGCTCCGGGACTTCGAGACTTGGGGATTCATAGGATTTCACTACTAAACACCACCCCACCCCTGAACTTCCCAATGTCGAAATTCTGAACACTTGCTAATATTCAGACACGTGTCCCCAAACATGAACAGTTTAGATTGGTTCCAGACTTTAGGAAAAACCCCACTCCACGGAACCACAACTAGATTTCCCCGAATGCCAAACTATCGAACAACTTGGGGGATCCAACGGTCCACCTTCTCCCAAACGATCTATTGTGTGGGTTCGCTTCGGGACTTCAGAGCTGTGGGGATTTTTCCTCTTTCTCTAAAAAAAGTTTAAAACATTTGGAGGCTAAAGTCCGAAGGACTTCGATGCTTAACGACTATGCACCTTCTCCATATCTGATGGTTGTGAAGGATTCGTTCCCCTCCCGAATAGATCTCAACTCTTATTCTTCTCACAAAGAGATATTTCTCTTCTCTGAGTTTGGAACTTACAGAAGTAGCCTAGGCACTCCTTGTGCTTCAAATTCGACCCCTCCTAGGTCAGATTTGGCTTGTACAGATATTAAATTATGAAAAATTGACCACTTTGGTCAATTTCCTCCAATTTTCCAAGAATTTAACAACATAAATTGGGTATTTTTCCCAATTCCATTCAAGTGAATCAAATCAACTTGCTCGACCCATCTAGGATCATTGTTGGAAAATGGGGCTTTGATACAAAATTGTAACACACCCAACCTTATACCTGCTAGGCTATGCCACACTATAACACCTGTGGAACTTCATACATATAAAACTTAAACAGACAATTACATTCTGCTAATACAAAAATTTATACGGAATTAACGATAAGCCTATACATATAGCATACACAGACAATACTCATAAATATAAAGACATGTATAAATACACAACATGCAATTAAATAGATAATTGATACTTATCTTTTTATAGAAGACCACCAAATAAGTGCAGACCTTTTATGATCCTCCTGGCCTTAGAACACGCTACTCATCACTCTCAGCAGTGGGTCACCCCCGAGATGGGACTAAACTCCACTTAGGTAAAGGGATTCCTAAGCTAAGATCAGACAAATCAGACAACAGGAAAGATCACATTCCAGGGGCCAACTCAAAATAACATCCTACAATCTCTCATTCCCCACATGCCTATCCCACCCCATAAAGTGTGCCCCTTCTCTACTCAATAGTCCTTCAGTTGCCCCACTTTCCTTTCAATGCTTCAACAACAGGCCAGATAGGAATTCTCAAAGCACTATAGATGCAGTTGGGCTCCCTCAGGAAACAAATTCCCAATAATTTTGTCACCTCGAGAGAGTTTCTCACAGGCCTTGCAACATGTCTCTTCAATCCCACGAGCCTAAAAACCCTCTTCTTCAATCCAACTTTCTAGTCAAATAGGTACAAGCTCAGGTAAAGGCAGCACCAGAAAATGGGTATGGAACATGTGTTGGTCATAACAGAAAGGTAAAGCACTAACTCAGGTCAGTACAGGTGCGTTGTTTCTTCCAGGAGGGATACATGTTACCACTAATAAGAGGAATGTACGAGTATCTCAAGGGTGCAAGCAAGTTCTAGAGCTACGTGAATCATGCAGAGGAAAACTGATGGACAGAATGGATGGTCCCCATGAATGGCTGAGTGAGTGCACTCGTGAATGGGGAAAGATGGGAAAACAGACTAATTTCTCCACATATATTTTTAAGTGCCCTGATTGACACATGGCCCTCCAGGAATTCATTCCTCTCCACTTGTAGATCATTCCACTTCCCATAATAACTTAGAATAATATGAGATTTATCCTTGCCTTAGTATTTTGGAATAATAATATAATATTCCCTTAGAGAAGCCCTCTAGCTTAACCCCTTTTCTAGGCTCTTAGCCCCTCCCTTTCCCTTCCTAGTGGATTTTAGTCCCCCATACTCTTTTATTGTCATTGGTATACACGTAGCAATGTATTATATTAATTATGTGAGTGTTTACATATACAAAATTAGGCTCACTAGTCTTTAGCATCTAGGCTCTCCGACCTAATCATCACATAAGCCTCCTAGCTTATAATCACTTGGCTCACTAGCCTATAAAACATATTTACAATTCAATTTGGGATTGGTCTTGGGGTATTACACTTCTACTCTTGTTGTATCTCTCCCTCCCTCCCCTTATATCCCTCTCCCCCCCC
>JZKD02S1613544.1:49789-92309 GCA_000966675.3 Picea glauca
CTCTCACTCTCTCTCTACCCCCCCTCTCTATCTCCCTGTCTCTCACTCTCACACACTCTCTCTATATTCCTTTCTCCCCCTCTCACACTCTTTGTCTTCCTCTCTCTCTACACCCCTCTCTGTCTTCCTCTCTCTGCCTCTCACACTCTCATACACTCTCTCTCTACCCCCTCTATGTCATCCTCTCTCTTTCTCATATTCTCACATACTATAGAAAGTTTGGTACATCAGAAGGCAAGACATGGATTTGACCTAGACATGGAAATACCTAGACCTAGACCTAGACATGGAAATACCTAAACATGGCAAGGCATGTCAAGACTTATACCTAGACCTGGAATATGTCTTAAACATATATGATGACCATTACCTAGATCATGACCTATATCAAGACCTAGACCATGACCTAAACCTATACAATGACCATGAACATGACCATGACCTACACCATGACCTAGACCTAGACTAGGGAAAATTGTAGGGGCTAAACTTCGCTCATGGGATAATTTTCCATGCTTTTCCCAAAAAACGATTTTCCATTCCAAAAATTATTAACCCAAATTATATAGGATAAAATTATTTTATCATCAAAATCGTAAAATTTTCATACAAACTATATAAAATCCCTAAAAATTTGAATATTTTTACAAAAATATTGTCAAACATTCTATAGTTGGCATATTAAGGATTAGTAAGATTCGTCAAGGTTTATATATTTGAAAATAAATTTCCATCCTTAAAATTATCCCTGACTTATACCATGACCTAGAGCTAGACCCCCCTATCTCCATCTAATACTAGGCATAACCTATACCTGACCCTTAACACCCTCCACACCTGAGCTCTAAGTGCACTATGCCTATACCTTTTGTTGAATTCCCCACAACCCTTGCACCTTTTTCTTGGTTCTCTAACCACTTCTCTATGCTTCAAAACACTTTCAATATTAGTCCCTTAGGTCCTAGTTGTCCCTACACCCCTATACATATTTATTCATAAATTTATTTGCTCTACAATAAATGTTGTATCCATTTCATTAAGAGCAAACACGTGTTCCTATGACTAGAAAGAAATGAGGTTGAGTGTGCTTGGCACTCATCCCTTCCCAGCAAGAATGTGCCTGCGTTCCTAGAATTCATGCACACTTTAGGGCTCACGCATTCTAGGAATGCACACACATTCTTGTTGGGAAGGTATATGTGCCAAGAACACTTCTCGACCTCATCTATCCAAAAAACTTGAACAAGCCTAACATCTGAATGCAAAAATAGAAACAATAGACATGTTTTTGTTCTTTTTTTATTTTTCGAAAGCAAACTTGTGCCTTATTGTGTAATTGGTAGGCAATTTTGTGGAATTTTAAGACAATTGTTTGTTGAAACAAAACTTGTGTCTTCTTATTTAATTGGTAGAAAATTTTGTGCAATTCGATGACAATTGCTAGTGGAATGCAAAGTTGTGTCTTCTTGTGTATTTGGTAGACAAATTTGTTCAATTGGAAGAAAATTGTTTGTGGAAATCTTGTTTGTGTCTTCTTGTGTAATACCAAGACAAATTTGTGTAATTGGAAGATAATTGTCATTTGAAAGAAAAATTGTTATGGTGTGCTTGAAAGACAATTGTTCTCTTTAAACATGGTGAACCTACGGAGTTGAAGTAGAAAGTATTCAAGGAAATAAAAACCCATTTAAAAGGAAAATGAAGAAAGAGAAAATGCAAGGTTAGATATGTCAAAACATAGGCTTTTAGCAGAGGGAAATCCAATTTCTAGCGGAGTATATGTCATTGTTTTTTCTCCTCCATCAGTAAAACAAAAGCATAGGATTTCAGTAGAGACCAATCCATTTCAGACTTATACTGAACCTAGAATCACTATCCCATAAAGACTAGTTGTTGTGGATGACCAAATGATAGAGGGTTTTCCTGGCGCTGATTATACAATGGATAAAATTAGAGAGGCAATTAGTGAATATCCTTTTGGTGAAGAAGTTCATGTGGTGCAACCTCTTGTTGAATACTCAGACATTCCAAAAACTGTTCATGGGAATTTCCACCCTCTTCCCATAATTGATCTACTAGCGATTGAAGGGGAAAGAACTGCTACGTTGTTAACTCCGTAGCAGGGAGGTCAAGAGTGCCAAAATACGAGTTCATCATCCCTACCTATATTGCATAGTGTGCGATGAACAAATCCTAAATAAATTTAGATGATTGAAAGTGGTATAGAATAACTTGAAGGTAAGTTACCTAACCAGACTATTCATTATCATTCTTATAAAATCATTAAAAAATATTTTGAACTAAAATATGATGTTACTAATTGTCAATTATTTTTGGCTTTGTTAAAATATAGAATTTTGACCACTTTTAGGAGAATTTTAGGCATCAAAATAGTCAAAATTTTAGAAACAAGTCATCATATTGTTAGAAACCTTGTGGACACTTTTCAAAAAATTGGTAATAAATCTCGTTCCAAACACCATAATGCATCCCGACTTGTCTTGTCACAATTAATTGTTAGCAAGATCACAAGAAAACATCATTTCTCTAAAAAACCTCTCATCTCACGAAATTCAATATCAAAAACCTTATAAATTATTCTAATAGACGAGATAGCCTCGACACAAGTGTCCAAACATATTTGTGTGTCTTCATTGGTAGGATACCTTGTTCTGACATGAAGTTAATTGGAACACTTAAAGGACTAGTACAAGATTTCTTGCATGAGAACACTAGGCCTTATTCCAACCAAAAGGATGTACTAAAATTGAGGAGGTGATATAGGGACCATAAACACCATATTAAACACTTTCTTGACATGACACAAACATAATTTTGTGAGAGATTCAGGACAATACATAGTGCACTTAACTTGGGCCATAGATATTCCCATAAATGCGAGCCTTGGTATGTTCAAATAAACACAATTCATAACAAATGTTTTTGTAGATATCACATTGAGTATGGTTATCATTATCTCTCTCTCTCTCTCTATCACACACACACACACATATATTTTGTGTAATTCATAACACCCTTTGTGCAGTAATTCTTAGTTATATTTCCGCCATCAACATCTAAATACTTTATTCACAACATCTTGTGTACAAGGCTATAGCATTGTATAGTATATCAAAAATATTTCTTAGATGGGACATGCCTTAGGTGCAGTGGAATGGAATTACTGAGCAAGTGCATCCATGTGAGTGATGAATATGAATTAGGGAGGAAGGAGGTTGAATTGAAAAGATTTAAATATGTCACATATGATATTTACGGAGGACAGGAAAGAAAAAATATACAATTGTGACTTCCCAAGTATGAGTATGTGACTTCATCAAGTACTTCTTCAAAAATACATGACAATATGGTCAGCATGTCCATGTGGTTTGATGGAAGGAAGAGCATTTTAAAATATTCATAGATACATTTCTCGTTCCTATTGTCTTATCAACGATTGATTTTGCTGAGAACTACACCCTTCAACCACAAAATGAGATTCAAAGCCAATATTTTCACTCAAAGTAGGTTATCGTAATGGTCCATATCACATATAGGCATGAGTCGAATAGTAACGAAGAAAATAGAGTCATATTGAAGGAGTATCACTTATACATAAGCAATGATCAGTGTTATTGTTCCTCATGTTTTTCTTACTGAAGAACAATGCCAAGGCACCCAAAGAGGCCCTTTAGAAGCCTCTTCCCGCTTTAGGATCTCTTATAAAAATCTAGGAGCCAGAGGGGGTATCCCTTGTAAAATCAAATATGAAAGGTAGGCAATATTTTAAAACAATATCATAATCAACAAGAATATTCAATAACATCAATGAGGTGACGAAACAAGGAAAATTTATCCAATGAATATCAGACTATATCAATAAAATGAGATCTTAGTTCACTTCAAATCAGAATAAAATAAACCAGATCCAATCACTTCATGGTTAATAAGCATGTTCTCAAAGATAAAGTGATCACATGAAAATAAATAAAAGAAAATAACTAGTGCCATTACAAAAATATTCCATGAAAAACATCTGCATGATATACAATAGTGAATACATGGTATATTATACTAACAAATATCGTTCATATTAAATATAGATAGAAAGATAATGTCAAGCCAACCGTGTATGTTAACTTGAAAACCATCATTCTAAAATGAATAAAATTCAAAGGATGGTCATGTCAACCCAATGAAAAATATTCATATTGTAATCAATTGATATACAAGAGAAGTAAAAATACATATAAACGAAAGTAAAAAACTAACATAACATAAATGCCAATACAAATTGGTGTCTAATCTTATCTCGAAATCAAACAAATATGCTACTAAAGATATGAAATATCATCATTCTCATGGAAGCTAATTCTCATAAAGTAGTGTATGCATTTCAAGAAAATGCTGACCCCTTGAGAGTATTCAAAAAACATTTTTATAGTTCTTTTTGTAACCGTCGAATAGCTTTCTTGAAATTAAATTTTGAAATTAAAGTAGATTAAAATAAAAAACTATTTTTTTCCTCTCATATTTGGACAAACTTGACCTTGCTTAATTAAAGGTAAATGGCCAGTTTTTGTCTCCTTAATGGTAATATTCTTCCCTTTGTATGAAACTCCTTTTTTACTTTGATGGCTGGTCTCAATAGGATTTACTTTAGTGTTTTCTTTCTCTTCTTCGATTTGAATAATCATTTCGTGACAAAGTTTCTTCAAGATGAGCTTCAATCTGATCATTTCATTCCATTTAGTATTTGAGCAAAATGGTTGTTTCAACATATTTTTGTACAACACTTAAATTTTTGTAGATAAATAATAAGGACATGTAGGTTGATTGATTAAAAAATTAGTGAGCATCATCAAAATAATAAAATATTTTCCCAAAGAGTTAGCAATGGTTTTCCCAAAGAATTCTTCGTTTTCACCAATGTCGAACTACATATTATCTCTGCAAGTCACCAACATTTGTATATAGGCTTCCTTAGGTTGAAGCTAAGGATCAGTTTCCTAGGGAGATGGTAAACCAAGTTTTCTAACCTTTCTGAATCATATTTTAAATTTAATATCACCTGATGAACTTCTTCAATATTTTTAACCAATGCTTTGAGAAAGTCCCCCTTTTCTATGGCATTTCTGAATTTTAATACGTCATCAAATCTATCTGTCACTCCATAACCTTTTAATTCTTAATCAGAAATAGAATTGATAAACTCAATAATATTTTCAGCCTAAGGCATCTTGTTTTAAATTTCAGATAGATGATTGTTGATATCAAGCTGTACATTTTTTATGGTCATTGTTCCAGAGAACCGATATATTTTCAAGTGGGTCCTAAATTGCTCCATAACTTGAATAATTTGATCCCACAATATTTTTTTGGATTCAACTAAGTGTTGTGTACCAATGATTTGTTCTAATATATCTTCAAGAATCTTTCTCAAGCTTTCTTTTTCTTTAATCAGAATATTTATGTTTTGATTTTTCCTTTCCAAATTTTCTTCAATTTTGGTTATGTTCTTTCCTTTTCACTGATTATTCTTTGGTGGGCCTATGGTTGAGCTTGAAATAACTATGGGTGACATTAATAAAGAATCATGAACCTAACTTCCTTTATTTACTTCTCTAGAAACTTTCTCTGAAAGACTCTCTTTCTCTAATTTCAATTCAACAATTTCTTTGTTGAGAGATGTCATGTTTTCTTTTAAAGAGACATTCTCTAATATGACTTTGTCATGTGATTGATATGATTCAATTAATTTGTTGGACTCTGTAAGTTGAAAATGAGGAATTTTCAACTTATCTTTTAGAATACTTATCTCTTTTTATTTCTCATCTAGAATAGATTTAAAAATTTTAGTTTCCTTATTTCCATCAGTTATTGACACAACCTGTCCTTCCAATACTCTAAATTTTTTTTCTTTAATTCTATTAATTGTTTTTTTATTACTCAATTGTTGAGATAGTTTGACAACTACATTTTGTAGTTTACTTACATTCATCGATGATTGAATCAATCTTCGAGCTACAATATCACCAGTCTATTTATGCCATCAACTAAATCAAAGTCATTAACTTGAGTTAGATCTACTCCCACTGAGGTAGTCTTGTATTCTATCAATCTAGTACTTTTGTTTGGAACTGGTTACATGACTAGGAGATTGAATTGATTTTTTTTTATGTTAGTTGAAGTTATGAACCTTGGCCATGATAATTCTTGGTTGTCAGCGAAGGTAATTTCCTTAATGACTAAGGATAAACTCTGTTCATTTTTTGCAGGAAAACCAGAAAGAACCATGACCAGGGGTCCTTCTAATTTATTTTTCTCCAATTATCCAAGAATGGAATTAATCTTCTTTGAAATATCATCTTTCACTTCTTCAATTTCCTGATTGAATGCATCTGAAAATTTTCTCCATTTGATTTCCCTCTACTTCAGATTATCAAATTTAGTTTCTTCCACTGTCATGCTTGAAATATTAGTCTCTAGATCATTGATGTTTGCTAATCATTTCTCTATCATGACCATACACTCAAGATTAGTGGAGTGAATCTATGCTCCAACTCTTATTGCAACGTTTTCTTGCAATTTTGTTTCCATCTTGGTCTTGATGGTTGAATTATGCACAATCAAAACATTTTCCACCACTTTCCAGGTGTTCTTTTTATCTCTCATTTCAATAGAAGTATTTGGACAATGTTGATAAATATGTAATCCAACATTCTTATGTTGTTCGGATATAACATGATAGGGATCAAACTTCCATGATATATCCTTTTTCAAGTGGTAGGATGTTAACAATTTGTTTATGTAATCAATGGTTGACCTACTTTTAATGAGGAAAGAGGAAACTTTTGCAGGTAAGAAGAAAGAGTCATTTTTACTCTTTGAGACAAAATGCAGCTGGTCAATCTTTAATCTTTGTCTGCAATATAATAAGGCAAAGAATCTGGGAGGAATATAAATGGGAAATTGATAAGGTTCTAATTCCAACATATAAATTCTAATTACAGTAAATTCCTTGAACAAGAAGCAATCACCTACTCTTAGAGAAGGGTGAAATTGTAACTTTTGTTGATAATAAACTGACATTCTAGGAGGATCATGTCCCATGAGAAGGTCATATCTGCTAAATAGAAAATGATTGGAAAACTATAGAAATCCATCTTCAACATCTGATACTGTTAAAATAGAACTCTATTTTGTGACAGGAAGTTCATTTCCACCTTTATCGTTTTTAACAAATCAAAGAACTTTCTTTTCATAAAATTCTAAATGAGAAAATAATACTAAAAAATAAATATAAGATTCATACATCAATCATTTTAATTCTTCGAATGATGCTAATTGAAAGTGAATAGCATGAGCCGTAAATCTTGCATAATCAAATTTACATCCCTTTTCCTCATCTATAATTTCATCCATAATAACGAGAGTGACTTCATCAATTAAGGTATTGTCAACATATCCAAACATAGAAGCTATGACTTACACCATAAGCCTGGACGTTCGAGAAAAAAAATTGGTCCTAATAATAAAGTATTTGAAAGTATATAAAGGATCAATGGTGAACTTCTGTAGAACTACGTTCCTTTTCTCCAGTGACCAACCTTCAACCCTTTTTAACAAGTCGATCTCTAATATAGGAAAATTACCTAGAGGTAAAATCAACATTTTAGCTATACTTTCCACGGATATCGAACATACATTCCTAAGGATGTCGGTTGAAAAGATAAAATGAGTGTCTACATTATAAAGATTCACAAATTTCTGAACGAGGTCAAGGTCACTATAAACCCAATGGATGAGAGTTTCAAACAGATTACTCTTACAGAACTGTGCATGTTCAAAGAAAATTGAACACCCTTGGTTAATAAGCTTTGTGATTTGAGTGGAGGACTTAGAGCTCATTACCATATCATAAACATAAGATAATACATCACTAATGACATGGTTATATTCTCCTAACGATTCTTGAAAAATCTTTTTCTTTCTAGCTAACATTGTGCTCTTTCTTTTACATTGTGAGCTTTAAAATTGAAAAACGCGAATTGGGTTTCGATTTCTTACCCTTTTTCTGGTAAGAATGGTGGGAATTTATATTTTACCAGTACAATATCTCCTCTCATAGACTCTCCAAAGTAAATAGTGACCTAACCTGCCACCCTTTACATAATTAGTATAATTTCAACTACCGATCCATGTAGACTTAATTGAATTTAAGGTGCGAATGTGTGAAATTTCAATGAATTGATGTAATGCATTGTAAATTGAACCATGATTGGTAATTGGAATCCACATGTTGTTACCTAATTAATTTGGATATTAAATAATCCTTTAAATTTTTCGCATGTTTAGTCCTGAAAGGAATTTGAACCATTATATTAAATTCTTACATCACCATTAGATTTTCGAATGTGCAAGTATTCGTTAACCAGTGGTTAAGTTCAGGCCCAAATTTTATTAGCTTCGATGATATTGATGGTGTTAGAACCATCATATCTTTTATCTATCAACTAACTGATTAAAGTATGGGTAACTTCACTTCTGAAAATGCTTAAGAGTCGTCGATCATATTAATTTTTGATTGTTAGATCTGTTGGGTATGAAATATTTTATTAACATGAGTGCAATTTTGTACGCGAGAGTTAATACTTCACTCTTATTTTACACTTTAAAGGATGGCTAGATATGAGTGTGGTTAAATTAGAATATTATGCTAAAAATATTTTATAATTGAATAGAGCGAGATAATAAAATGAACCGAACTAGTTAATAAATAGAGAAAAGATTTTCTTTCTTTCTTGAAAGAATTAATGATCAAATTTAGTTACAACATCTCGACTCCAATTTGGGATGACATATCATGTGAGGTGTCAAGAAATGAAGAGTAGTTCTACCAAATTGGGCATGGATTCATGCCATAATTAATATCATAATTATTACCAATCAGATCCATCTATTATCCGTGTGAAAATCCCAAGTGAGATTTAAATCGATATCTAAATATTAAATTCAGAAATCATACTTCCATAAATATGTGTGAATTATTTAAATAAATTCACTAATAATGGTTGCAAAATAATTTCCATTATTGTGGTCATGATTCTTGTTACATAATTCGATTAATTTTTCTGAAATTTATACCTTCTGTTTAAAATACTAAAAAGAAGGAGGTTTTCGATATGAGTTCTTCAGATATTGAGAACAAGAAGGAATATTCCAAGGAATAATCTATCCGGATTAAGCATGAGGAAGGAGAACCTAACACAAGACTAAGGTCTGTAGTGCGGGTTTTTCGTAATATCACTCACATCAAGCTGGATGAGGTTTCTGGTATGTTAAAGGATGTGATTTCAAAGTAGGACTCTCTTGAGAACAAGGTTGATATTTTGCAGAATTAAGTAGTGTATTTACAACATGATGTTAACCACCTAGGTCTCCAGGGCACAATGACGCAGGGCATGCCCGTTAGGCACGTCCTCTCACAGGACCTCCTCTGTACTCAGCCCGAAGAACTAAAATCTCTTTTAATTCCCTATCAGGAATTTTCCTCACCCACAACAATTCTTCAACAAATCTCCCTTAACGATCGGGAAATTGGACTTCGCAATTTTGCGAATCCTGTGGTCGCGTGTTTTGTGCCTCACGATTCCCCAAAATCCGACGTGAGTCAACATTGACCTTTTACCTTGCTATCGGGGTTCCTCCTATTGGAATTTCAGTAGTTACGATGTCCAAAACAACTCGCCTCATCGATCCCCGATCTCCGATACGCTCCCCTACTGCCTTAGCCTCCCGGCTAAGCCTTTTGTCCACGCGACCACTTCTTATATGACCATGGCCATATTCCTCATTGGAAATTCTCCTATCTCGATTTCGCCACTCGCGATGTCAACAAATGGAATTACCGAACTCTGAACCCCGATGTGTCGATACTCCGATGCACGTGTGGGTTGACTATTCAACGGTCCCGTCACCTTATCGGGATTTCGGACTTCGCGGGATCGCGAATCCTAACTCCAATGTTTCGGGGCTTTCCTTTTCCCGAACCCCGATACGATACCCTACCTGTCCTCCACTAATTCCACTGTGAATCCACACTGTCCCTTTAGTCTGTCGGGAAATCGTGTTTTGGAGTTTCACGATTCCTGATGCAACGTTTTCTTTGTACTCAGGAACCCCGATACACGATATACATGTAGATCCAATGGGCCTAGATGACTTGGATCAACGCTTTGTCTATCCTGGACTTAAACCTTCGGGAATACACCACTGTATCTCCCCTATATATCCATAAGATCTGACGACTCACGGAGATTCGCAGATTCTCCTCGGAGAATACCGACCATCCGTTCCTTTCGGATGAATTCTGTGAAAGGACCAAGTGTTCCTTTCCACGGAACTCGTTCACCTGCTTGCAAACTTGCGACGCTTCCCTCAAACTTCAAGTCACAACTTGTCCTCTCTGTTCTTCAACGAAATCAAAGGCCTATCCTTCCTGAGCTTCCTCCAACTCCACAGTCTCTTAGAAAAAAGAGAACCCTTTGCACGCCCCCCTGGCGGCAGCCTGCAACCACTTCAAGTGTTTGGTTTTCTGTCGACTCTGCGCACACCTGCAGCAGTAGGCCTTCAAATATTTTGCTCAGATTCACAACTGAGACTCTCCTTTAGCCTGCGCACCCCTTGGCGCGGCTCTAGTAACCCAGTTCCACTTCTGGGTGAATGAGAACAAGAGTTAAACTATCCGAGCCTTCTGTCAACGCACTCCTTGCGAATGTTTTCGACTGCACTCCTTGCAGGAATCCTCACTCAGATAGAGAAACAATTGAAACTCATTTCTTCTTCCCTCAGATTTCAAAATCAAACATGAAATCACATACACAACAATAAAGAAAGTGCATAACAGGAAAACAAACACTCATGAGAACATCATTTAACATCAACACACAGAAAACAGACACAAAACCATGGATTTGAATCAACTTCTTCTATTAATTCAAAATCTATACATGGATGTTCTTCTACAGCTCTCTGCTATTCTCCTGTGCTCTCCCTGCTTTTACTATCATGCCCTTATGTTACAATGTACAATGAGGGTGTCTATATCTGTTTTCCCTCCTTCTTTCTAAAACTATCTAATCTATGAATTCAATTCTATCTACCTGCATTAACTAGTTTAAATGCCTCCTATCTACTAAGGACGAGAGCGAATCGCTCAAGTTCCAATACAATATACAAAGGTGCTCCTTCATAAATGGATTCATTAAAGATTTGGCGCATCAATTTCAAAAATATTTTCAAGCAATTTATCATGTGCTCAAAAATATGTTGCGTTGGCTCCACGCTCACTTGACTATTGCGATGCTCCTGCATCATACTCCCTCACTTGAAAATTTTCATGGGCTCCTATCCATGAGCTCCTGCACGGTATATCCATGCTTCTATATTTCTTCTTTGTTCTCCCAGCTGCCATCTTCCACTAGATGGCCCTTCCATTTGACTAGATACTCATAGTATTCTTTCCTCCTGGTCTTCTTACTGACTCTCTTTTCCAATATGTTCTCCATCTGCGGCTTCCCTAAAATCGACATCTTCTTTTCCCACTGAACTGTTGGTTGTTCACTTTCTATTCCTGCTTCCTCATCTTTATATGGATATAAATCTGCGATATTAAATATTGGAGATATTCCGATCCCATCCGACAACTCGATCACATAAGCATTTTCCCCCAATTTCTTCAAGACCTTACATGGCCCGATTTTCTTCATTTTCAATTTATTGTATGTTCCCCTCGGGAACCTCTCTTTCCTCAAATGTGCCAAAACTAATTCACCAACCTCGAACTGAATTTGTCTCTTCTGCTGGTCGGCTCTACGCTTATACTCGTGACTTGAATTTTGCAATCGGACCTTCACCTAGCTGTGAAGATCCTTCATCGCCTCTGCGAATTCTTCTGCACTAGCGCTCCTAGTAGCAGTCTGTTCCGAATATCTCAATTCAAAAACTCCTCTCGGCTGTGTGCCATATACAATCTAGAATGGACTCCGCCCTGTGCTCCTGTTCACTGAGTCATTATAAGCAAACTCCGCCTGTGGTAATATGTTGTCCCACTGGCTGTGGTGCTCTGCCACCAGGATCCTCAGCAAGTCTCCCAGACTTCTGTTCACCACTTATTTCTGTCCATCCATCTGAGGATGATAAGCTGAACTAAACAAAAAGTTAGTCCCCAACTTCTTCCATAATTTCCTCCAAAAGTTTCCTATGAACTTTGTATCTCTGTCTGAAACTATGCTTCTGGGTAAGCCGTGAAGTCGAATGACCTCTTTGAAAAACAGATTTGCGAGGTGAGTTGCATCACTGGTTTTCTGGCATGGGATAAAATGTTCCATCTTGGAAAACCTATCCACTACCACAAAGACTAAATCAAATCCTCTTTGTATCCTTGGCAATCCCAATACGAAATCCATGCTGATTTCATCCCACGGTCTCTCGGGTATGGGTAATGGTTGATAAAATCCTGCATTTTGCTTTCTTCCCTTTGAATGCTGGCAAATTTTTCATTTGTCTACAAACCACTTGACCTCTGACCACATCCCTGGCCAAAAGTATGACTTGCTCATCTTTGCAAATGTCTTGTCATGACCGAAGTGTCCGGCCAATCCTCCATTGTGTTTCTCCTTTAACAGATTCTCCCTCATGGATCAATTTGGAATACACAATTGATTGCCCTTAAACAACAACCCTTCCTGGATCACATACTCTATCCACTGGCTTCTGTCTCTGAGAACTGGGTTCTCAGCTGCTTCATACGCTTCTTTAAAATCCCGATCATCTGCATACATATCCCTGAGATCATCAAAGCCTAACGTCCTGACTTTGAACTCCTGCATCAACAAACATTTCCTGCTCAAAGCATCAACCACTTTGTTAGCAGTACCCGAAATATGCTTAATTACAAAAGTGAAATGTTGCATGTATTCGACCCACTTAACATGCCTCTGATTCAACTTCTCTTGTTGAGTCACAAATTGCAATGCATGGTTATCACTATATAAAACAAATTCCTTTGGAATCAAATAGTGCCTCCATTTTTTCAATGCCTGTATGATGGCATAGAATTCCTTATCATACGTGGAGTAATTTTCTTTTGTCTCATTCAACTTCTCACTGAAATAGGCAATCGGTTTGTCCTCCTGACTCAAGACCGCTCCTATGGCAAACCCACTTGTGTCACATTTTACCTGAAATGTCTTTTGAAAATCCGGCAACACCAGAACCGGTTGTTCCGTGATCTTCCATTTCAACAAATTGAAACTTTTCTCTGCCTCTTCAGTCCAGTGAAAATATTTATGTCTTTTCTTGACTGTATCCATCATCACTGTGCTAATCCCACTGAAATTTCTGATGAACTTCTGGTAGAAACTAGCCAGTCCATGAAAACTCCTCACCTCAAAAATATTCCTCGGTGATGGCCAATTTTTAATTACCTCCACCTTATCTGCATCCATCTTCAATTCATTCACAGATATAATAAATCCCAAGTAAATGAGTTATTTCTTCATAAATGAAGATTTCCTCATGTTAATCAATAGCTTCTCCTGTTGTAGCTTCTTCATTACTGTAGCCAAATGCTTCAGATGTTCTGCCTTTGTTTTGCTGAAAATTAATATGTCATCCAGATACACAATGAAAAACTTCCCAATGAATTCCCTCAGGACTTAATTCATTAACCTCGTAAAGGTACTTGGCACATTGGTCAAGCCAATGGCATGACAAGCCATTCATACAAACCCTCGTTGGTTTTGAAGGCCGTTTTCCATTCATCGCCTTCTCTCATGCGAATCTGGTGATATCCACTCTTCAAATCAATCTTTGAAAAAAAAAATTCTCCACTTAAGCAATCCATCAGATCATCCATTCTTGGAAATGGAAATCTGTACCTGATGGTTATCTTTTTGATGGCTCTCGAGTCGGTACACATTCTCCAACCTCCATCTTTTTTTGGACTGAGTACCGTTGGAACGATACACGGGCTCAAACTTTCCCTGACCAGCCCTTTGTCTAGCAGCTCCTGGACCTGTCTTTTAACCTCCTCATTCTCTTGCGGTGTTAATCTGTACACGACTTTGTTTGGCAAACTATCTCCTGGTATGAGGTCTATATGATGACTCACACTCCTCATCAGTGGCAACGAACAAGGTAATTTTTCCACCACGATGTCAGCGAACTCTTCCAGTAGTTCCTGAATCTCCTCTGGTAGATCATCCACTCTTGTGCTAGTCAGAACAATCATCGGTTTCCTGACCACAAATAATTGTGGATCTTCTTTCTTCTTCACCTCTGTAAGAAGTTCCTTCCCACTCATGAGAAGCACTGTGTTGCTTACTTCTGGCTTCACCTCCTTATCTTTTATTGATAGCAACATATGGGTTCTCCCATTCTTCTCTAGGGTATATGTGTTCATTCACCCATCATGAATCACATTTCTGTCATATTTCCATGGCCTACCCAACAATAAATGACAGACATCCATAGGAATAACATCACATAAGATCTTATCATTATATCCTCCTATTTTGAATTCAACTAAACATTTTTCAGTGACAGTTACCTGGTGTCCCTTTTGTAGCCATGAAACTATGTATGGGCTTGGATGATCAATCGTCTCCAGCTCCAGCTTCTCTACCATCTTGGTTGAAACGATATTATCTGTGCTACCACTGTCCACGATAACCTTGCATACCATGTCCTTGGTTTTGCAAGAAGTCCTGAAAAGTCTGTTTCTTTGAGTTGAGTCCTCCACCTCCTTCTCGGGTATTAAGAGAACATTACGCATCATCAGCGACCTTCCGCCTTCAACATCTTCTGCTTCAACATCTCGCCTATGTGCCTCGACGATGTGAGTTTCTCCTCCATCCTTCTTTTTATCTAGACAATCGAATGACTTGTGCCCATTCTTTCCACATGTGAAGCATGTGATTACTCCACCTCTTCCTCTTCCTCTACCTATGGTATGAGGAAACATGTTTTTATCAGTGTATCCTCCTCTCTGCCCTGTATGATGCCCTCTTTTTTCAGCATGCTGGCCTCACTGTGAACTTCCACCTCTCTTGGTTCTAGTCTGAGGCTTTTTCCAGTCGTCCTTGGGCTTCTAGTTTCTTTCCTGGGCAACTGATTTGCCTCTGGGCTGGCTTCTACCCTGCTAACCTTTCTTACGGCTCAGTTTCTCTTCAGCTTTCAGAGCCATCTGATAAGCATCTTCCACCATTCGGATGGTTTCCATGCTCATCTCATCCTGGATATCATATCTGAGGCCATTCATATACCTGGAAACTTTCTCATCATTGCTCTCTCGATGACCTGCCTTGATGTTCAGTCAATAGAACTCCTCTGTGTATTCTTTTACTTTCATCAGCTTCTGTCTCAGGTTCTGCATCCTCCTAAACAGAGTGATTTGATAATCTCTGGGGATGACCTTTGCCTTCATCTTTGCAATCATTCAATCCCAACTTTTAATTTTCTCCTTTCCCTTGCAGTGTCTATCTGCTTGTAGCTCGTCCCACCATAATGTTGTGTGTCCCTTCAATCTCGTGATAGCATGCCTGACTTTCTTATCCTTTTCGACATATTCATAATCGAAGTATGTATCCAGAGCTCTAATCCAATCTAGAATCTCTTCCGCATCCAGATTCCCCTCATAAACTGGAATTTCCATCTTCGTTTTTGCACCCATCCGTGCAATATCTTTGATTAGACGTTCATTGGCTGCATCCTTGGCTGCAACTTCTTCCTCTCATTCAGCTTCAACTTCGCTCTCTGAATCGCTAAGATCCCTCGCACTGGCTGTGCGTCTTTGCGTTGTCTCCATATCTCCGAGTCTAGCTCGTAGATCGCATATCTCTCTTTCCATTTCTGGATTTTGCGCTTGCTTACCCCTTCTCCTCGGGTTTTCTCTTTCCTCTGGATCGGGTGACTGTCTATCCTGTCTCCTTGGAGGCATGGTGAATTTCCTTCTTCTCTGCTACAGAAAGCAAAGACATTTTCTTGCTCTGATACCACTTGACGCAGGGCGTACCCGTTAGGCACGTCTGCTCATAGGACCTCCTCTGTACTTGGTCCGAAGAACTGAAATCTCTTATAATTCCCTATCGGGAATTTTCCTCACCCACAACAATTCTTCAACAGATCTCCCTTAACGATCGGGAAATCGGACTTCGTGATTTCGCGAATCCTGTGGTCGCGTGTTTTGTGCCTCACGATTCCCCAAAATTCGACGTGAGTCAATGCTGACCTTTTACCTTGCTATCGGGGTTCCTCCTATCATAATTTCGGTAGTTATGATGTCCAAAACAACTCACCTCGCCGATCCCCGATCTCCGATACGCTCCCCTTCTGCCTTAGCCTCCCAGCTACGCCTTTTTTCCACGTGACCGCTTCTTATATGACCGCGGCCATATTCCTCATCGAAAATTCTCCTATTGCGATTTCGCCACTCGTGATGTCAACAAATGGAATTACCGAACTCCAAACCCCGATGTGTCGATACTCCGATGCACGCGCGAGTTGACTATTCAACGGTCCCGTCACCTTATCAAGATTTTGGACTTCACAGGATCGCTAATCCTAACACCAATGTTTTGGGGATTTCCTTTTCCCGAACCCCAATACGATACCCTACCTGTCCTCCACTCATTCCACTATGACTCCACACTATCCCTTTAGTCTGTCGGGAAATCACGTTTCGGAGTTTTGCGATTCCTGATGCAACGTTTTCTTTGTACTCAGGAACCCCGATACACGATATACGTGTAGATCCAACGGTCCTGGCTGACTTGGATCAACGCTCTGTCTGTCTTAGACTTAAACCTCTGGGAATAAGCCACTGTATCTCCCCTGTATATCCACAAGATCTGACGACTCACGAATATTCGCAGATTCTCCTCGGAGAATACCGATCGTTCGTTCCTTCCAGATGAATTTTGCGAAAGGACCAAGTGTTCCTTTCCACGGAACTCGTTCACCTGCTCGCAAACTTGCGACGCTTCCCTTGAACTTCAAGTCACAACTTGTCCTCGTTGTTCTTCAACGAACTCAAAGGCCTATCCTTCCTGAGCTTCCTCCAACTCCACAGTCTCTTAGAAAAAAGAGAACCCTTAGCACGCCCTCCTGGAAGTAGCCTACAAACACTTTAAGTGTTTGGGTTTCTCTCGACTCTGCGCACACCTGCAGTAGCAGTCCTTCAAATCTTATGCTCAGATTCACAACTGAGACTCTCCTTTAGCCTGTGCACCCCTTGGCATGGCTCCAGTAACCCAATTCCACTTCTGGGTGAATGAGAACAAGAGTTAAACTATCTGAGCCTTCTGTCAACGCACTCCTTGCGGACGTTTTCGTCTACACTCCTTGTAGGAATCCTCACTCAGATAGAGAAACAATTGAAACTCATTTCTTCTTCCCTCAGATTTCAAGCTCAAACATGAAATCACATACACAACAATAAAGAAAGTGCATAACAAGAAAACAAACACTCATGAGCACATCATTTAACATCAACACATAGAAAACAGACACAAAACCATGGATTTGAATCAGCTTCTTCTATTAATTCAAAATCTATACATGGATGTTCTTCTACAGCTCTCTGCTATTCTCCTATGCTCTCCCTTCTTTTACTATCATGCCCTTATGTTACAATGTACAATGAGGGTGTCTATATCCATTTTCCCTCCTTCTTTCTAAAACTGTCTAATCTATGAATTCAAGTCTATCTACCTGCATTAACTAGTTTAAATGCCTCCTATCTACTAAGGACGAGAGCGAATCCCTCGAGGTCCAATACAATATAAAAAGGCGCTCCTTCATAAATGGCTTCATTAAAGATTTGGCGCATCAATTTCAAAAATATCTTCAAGCAATTTATCATGTGCTCAAAAATACGTTGCGCTGGCTCCACGCTCACTTGACTATTGCGATGCTCCTGCATCACACAACATAGAGTGACCCCATTTACATTTTTTATTAAGCAGGGGGAATTATAATTACATTTTAAAAAGAAGTTGTATGAATATGGTCTTTAGTATTTGCTTAGATTTTCTGAAAGACCGTGTTTAAGGAAATATAACCCATGAATTTTGGACCTTTTATTTCAAATGATTTTGATATCATATTTTTAAGATGGGTTATGTTTATTTTTTATATGTGAACAATTTTACTTATAACAAATACAGTAAGATTTATATATAATGTTGTTTCTTTTTACACACTGTATATTTGGATATAATTTATTTTATTTATTTATGTAAATATTTTATTCCTTGGGATTACCTTTTATATTATATTTCAATAATGAGTTTCAATGATCATTATCGGAGAATATAATTAACATATTGGATAGAACGATATGGTTAAAAATATAGTCTTCCTTCAGATTTAAGATATATGCATGCAAAATCTGAACATATTAGTAAGATAATATAGAAGGATGACCGTATTATGATAGTTGGTTTCTTTCAAAGATTTTCTGTAAAAAAATAGATTTTTCCAAAGATATCAAGTTAAGACAGAAAGAAAATATGAAGAGTTGATTGTATAATAAATGACAAATCTAAGTAAGCTCAAGTCTTTAAATTAAGACCCCATGTATAAAACATTTTGTATAATTAAAGATCCTTTCAACACAAAATTCTAATAGCTTGGTGTTTCTCCGCTACCAGCAAGTGTCCATAGCCCTGATGGAGACAAATCGACATCAAAGGCCTTGCTTCACTGCTAGCAAGCATCAATAGCCCTGGCGGAGATACCTACATTTCCAAAATGAGTTTCCTTTCACCATATTTCTTATTTTATTTTATTTACTTGAAATATTCTTTATTCATGCAAAGATGGGGGGAAATAACATGTTTTAAAACACAAGGGATGATACTTGTTGGTAGCTATAGTCCTTAAATGTTGGGTAGATTTTGGAGTTTTATTTGATAAAGAGGTATCTCAAAGCTGAAGTAAGTGTATATAGATTTCCAAGACTATGTCAACCAAAACTAGATATTTTCAATGAATCTAGATCTGATAATCAATGAAAAATTTTGTAACAGATAGGAATTCAATGAAAGAGAAACACGAAAAGTGTTTCATCATCTTCATATTTATAGTAATGAATGTGTGTAGAGCTGCACATATAACTTGAATGTTTGCAAATTATAGTAATGAACCATGTAATATTGAAGAAGAGAAGATGTAAGTCTCTAATCTTAAATAGAATAGGTCAAAGATAAAATAGTCTTTTATTTGTATTTTATATTTTAATTTTTTGGTTAAGAAGGATGTTCATTTGATGGTATGTACAATGGTATTTTAATAAATTTCATGAAATGTTTTAGGAAATAGTCATTTATAGGGGCTCCTAAACTTTCACCTTGAATATCTTTCAATGAAAATGCATTTTGCCCTTCAATATTATCAATGATGAAGGGTTGGCACCATAAACTATCAAATTTTCCATGTTTACTAGGTTCTTCTCTTATTTTGTCCCATTTAAAAACTAAATAATCATGTTGGAAAATTTGTTCTTTAGCTCTTTTATCAAATAATTGTTTCATTTGTTCCTTATAAGCACTATGTTTTTCACTAGCTATTTCTCACATTTCGTGAAATTGAATAAATTGGTAGATTTTTATTTGTAAATCATTCAATTCTTCACATATATCTTGAAGGATTTTCATTATAGGAGTTCCCAATTGGATAGGAAGTATGGAATCAAGTCCATATGCCAGTTGGAAAGGCAAAATACTAGCTGCTTTCTTAGTACTTATCCTATATTCTTAGAGTGTGTACTTTAATTGGGAGTCCCAGTTCATTTTATCTTTTCCGAGGGTTTTCTTAATAATTTTAAATAAGTTATTGCTTGTAGACTCTGCAAGTCCTTTACCTTGAGGATAGTAAGCAATCAAATGTCCTAAAGATGCATGGTTGTCACTACAAAAATCTATTAATACAATAGAAGAAAATGATTTAGCATTGTCTGTTATGATCTTCTTAGGACATCCAAACTTTGAAAATATATGTTCATCAAGGAATTTTATCACCACTTTGTCTGTCACATGACACACAAGGATATCCTTGACCAATTTTGTAAAATAGTCAGTGGCAGTTAGAATCCATCTATGTTGTCCACTTGATGGTGGATTATTCTCTCCAATAAATTGAAGTCCCCATTGTTGAAATGGATCTTGTACTTTAATTGGTTTGAGAAGTAAAGGTGCTAATTTTTTCTTTCCATCAAATAACTAACATTCTAAGAAAGCTCTAACTTTCTTATTCACCATGGTGAATAAGGTAGGCCAACAATATCCACTGTGAAAAATATTGTGAGTAGTAGCCTTCCAAGCATAGTGGCCACCACAAACCTTGTGATGATGTTGATTAATTATATTATATGTTTCATCCTCTAATATATTAGAACTATGCCAACATGGTATTTCCAGTAAAAAACACCTCCAGGTATACAATATTTAGCTTCTTTAAGCCTAAGAGAATAGATTTGTGATTTAAATCTAAGTGATAAGGACACCTGAGATTTTGTAAATAAAAAACAATATCTCGATACCATGATGAATAAGTGAAAAGGATATCAAATTTTTGATAAGGGGGTTCTGGAAATAAAGTTTTAGATTGTTCTTCATGATTTTGTTGTGACATTATATTTTCATGAGTTATTTGATTTATATTAAGTGATTGACAATTAGACTCAACTAAGATTTTTTATAAACCCTGATCTTTAATTAATTTAGTAGGATTAATTTTAATATCATATTCTTGGATTTTAGCAATCCACCTACCTCTCTTTCCCTCACTATCGTGCTGAGTCAAAATTTCTTTAACTGTCAAAGAAGGGGTAAAAATCATAATTGTTTATTGTAAAACATAGGTTCAAAAATATTTAAGTGAATTCACTAGAGTGAATTATTTTTTTTCCATGATGTCATATTTCAATTCCACATATCTCAAGTCCCAACTAAAAAAGGCTATCAGTTGTTCATGGCCATTTTCATTTTTTTGTAACAAAATAACAACAATCGTGTGTTGCGAAACAAAAGAAAAAATGATGATTTTTTTGTGTAATCATGACTCACCGGTACAAAAGCCGCATTCAAGGCTTGTTTAATCATTTGGAAATAATCCCTTACATCCACATTCCATTCCATTTCATTTCCCTTTTTAAGCATGTCCGTAATCTCCTTCACAAATTCTGCAAAAATTTGAATAAATCATCTCAGAAAATTTATTTAACCCAAAAAATGTTTTACTTCTTTTTTATGTCTAGGTAAAGAAATATCTTAAATAGCCTATACTCTTTTAGGGTCAATTTTAATAATTGCACGAGTAATAATATTCCCTAAATTTTTACCTTCGAACATAGAAAAATAATATTTTTTGGATTGAGAGATAAACCATACTTTCTACATTTCAGAAAACATTGTTTTAGATGTTCACGATGAAAATTTTGATTTTTTGAAAAGGATGTCATATAATCAAGATATATTACAATGAATTTATATTTTTCATCCGCAAAGGCAATGCCCATTTCTCTATGAAATGTATCACCTGCATTCACTAATCCGAAAGGCGTCTTATTGTACATAAATGTGCCCCATGGTGTTATAAAGGTTGTTTTTTCTCTGTCATCCTTATGAACAACAATCCGGTTATATCCAGAGAAACCATCCATCATAGAAATTCTCTCTAAACCAACTACCATTTGTAAGATATGATCCATTTTAGGAAAAGGATAATTATCTTTTTGACAAACCCTATTAATATTACAAAATTCTACAAACAAATGGATTCTTCCACTTTTCTTATGAACAGGAACCAAATTGGCTACCCATTCTGATTATCTCAGAGGAATGATAATTTTAGCATCCAATAACTTCTTAAATTCGTTCTCAATTACATGTAATAGTTATGGATTAACATGTCTCAGATTTTGTCTAAAGGGATTTGTTTCCTCCTTTAAAGGTATCATGTGTTGAATAATTGATTTATCGTATGTTTTAAGGTCTTCATAACTCCAAGTGAATATATCCATATATTCTTTACAAAGATCTATATATTCTTGTCTCTATTGAGGAGATTAATTATTTTATATATTAATTATTTTAGGTTTTTCTTCAATACCAAGATTTGCCTCTTGGACTTCTTCAACTCTAGGATTTAGCATGGGATTAATAGCAACATATTTTTGATCGAATAAATTTTCTAAAGGAATAAAACCTCTAGGAATATAATTGTTCTTTAATTGCATGATTTTATGATTTTCAATATTATCAACAACCTTATGATATATTTTATATTTTCCTAAAGTATTTTGTTCATATTCATCAATATTTTCCTCAGAAAACTCACCAACCATCTAGATAAATCTCTTAATTTGTTGATTATCTCAAAAAATTTCCAATTCTTAATGTTTTCCAGAATGGATGGTCAGTAAATCATTTCAATTTAAAATTTTAACATTGAATTATCAGTAGGACTAAACGTTTCAACAACAACATGTAACAAATCAATAATTTCATTTTGCTCCCTAGGAATAGTAGTAAAGTTTACAACTAACAATTTTTTTTCTTGAAAGCCGCACACTTGATTCCTATAAGCCCTCAAACAAGGATGTTTGGCTTGATATAAGGCGATAACATGATGTATAACAAGCTATGAATCCCCAAAAATGGATAGCTTATCAATATTTAATCTCATATCCTTTTTGAGGCCACGGATAAGAGTTTCATACTTTGCAACATTATTATTAGTTTCATAATCTAATTTATAAGAAAAAGTAAAATAATGTTTAGTAGGAGATATTAAATGAATACCATCTCTCGATTCATTTATCAAAGAAGCTCCATCAAAGTACATTTTCCAAACTTTATTAGGATCGACTCGTACTTTATTAATGGTTTCACATGTTGGGGTCCTATGAATATAGGTAATATGTTTGTTCATTTACCTATTTTTGGAAATTTGTTGGTAAGGTTTAGCCTATGAATCACTAGGTGTCATAGCCTAAAAAATGTGTATATCCAAACAATGATTTAGTTTTTGAAGTTTGATGGCCGAAACAAAGTATGGATCTTTGGAATATTTTTTCATATAAATTCGGTTCAGATCAGGTTGCAGGTGTTTCCATGGCATATTTCTCAGGAGCAACTTTAAAATGGTATATCTAGTGCTTCAAACCGACATCTAGATCAAAATTTAAATATGAAAGTCAAAGCCAATGGCCCACCCCACACTTAATTATTAAAATTCCCAAATGATAAATTATGTGCAAGTCTTCCCCGACGACATCGTTCCTCTTCTCGATCGATGGCCCTTATTTGTTTTCGCACCCCCCCAACCTACCTACCTTTATCGTCGAAGGGGGGGTCTGAAAAATTGTTTTCCCCCACTCTAGACCCACCTACATGGAATTCCCTCATTGCTTTGCACCTCCCCTTCCTATTACCAAATACCTCATATCCCCCCTATGAAATCCACCTAACCTATCCCCATCGCTCACCTTCCCACTTCTACTCCTCCTCTCCCTACACAACACCTGTCCCCACACCGCGTATCCGTTAGCCAATTACACCTTCCCTGATGACCATTAGCAGTCCCTTAATAGTCCCGCACCCTAACGGATATCCATGCAACCATTAAATCTCAGAATTCCCCCCCCGGTTACACTATTTGTTGATTAAGCAAATCTTATCAAAGATTGTTGTCACATCACACTCACTTATCTTCAACTACAAGCTAATTTCCCGGTGAAGTTATTCAAAGGGATAGATGGAAAAGAAATCAGATTGAGAGGAAAGTAAGCAGATTTTGTGGAGATAGTTTCAACTTCTTTCTAGATTTTTAAGGGGCATGAAGACACCTAGAAGAATGATATCAACATTCAATCAACGAATTCCAGACTTCAATGCATGAGACTTGCAGAAATAGCCACATTCATCAGCAAGGGACAACAAACGCAACATGATTCAAAGGACAGATCATCAACAACTTCCATCAAAACAGTGCCAGAAACCCGAGTGGATCTTAACAGTCCTATATTGTTGTGATTAGAGATAGACGTTAGTTTAGATATCCCTAAAATAAATCCTGATTAGTTATGATAGGATATTTTGTAAATAAATTTATAAATACTTCTCATTTTGAAGTGTGATGGGTTGGGACTTGTTTGAAGAATAGGACTAGTATTGTAAAGCAACCCACAGAGACACCATTGATCATATTTTCTAGTAATACAGTGCAATTATTTCAGGATACTTGTGTCAACTTTATTGGTGAAGTGCAATTTCACTGTTAATTTGTTTTCTTCTATTATCACCATTGTTTCCTAAATTATGAATTATTCTAAGAATATAAAGGACAAAAATTGTTTAAATGTACACTCTGTCTCTAGCTTAAGAATAATTTCTATGTTTTCCACCGATGATTAAAATCAGAATTCTTAATTGTTATGTTTTTTATTCGATTTCTAGACCTTTTCATCTCCTCCATACCTTAAATATTTGAGGATCTAGTGAATTTTCCTGCCCTTCCCTGCAATATTAACATGTTAAACCTTGTATTTGATCAATTCCAAACTATGACACCATTTTCCCAATGGCCCATCTTCATTGTTCCAACCAAACAATTCAAATCAAACAAACAAACCCTGAACTATCATAACTAGTATAATATCTTAATATAAACAATTCTAAATCTTATAGAGAGATCCTTCTTTGAAGCTGGCAGGGCTAGATCCTAGCTTCCAAAGTGGTTTTGTGGTTACCTCCATCATTTCTTTCACAACCTTAAGAAATTATAGAGCGATAACATAGTGGAGACCATACTGGGGAAGAAAGGATAATCTTCCTCAGGAAAGAGTATCAAGTTTTAGATCTGATTGCTGATGGTGGATAGCGATTAGACATAGCAGGGTTAAAATCATCCACCTGGCGACTCCATTCTCAGTTATATCCAAATGAAATAATATCACGATGACTCCAGATTCATTGCTTGAGGCATTGACTAATGACTCCACTGGGATAATGAAGAACTTAGAATATGATATTATCATTTCAAGGTATGCATGTTTAGATTTTTCACGTATTTATGGTTTCCCGAATCCTTTACCCAAGGATGAATATTTTTTGACAAATGGTCTAAAATTTAATGGAGATGATATGATTTTGACTTGGAAACATTTATCAAATTTGCGTTATTTCACTAAGCTTCTCATAGTCAAACATCACGATGTTTTCCTTAGATTGTTTCATGATTCGTTCCAAGGAAAGTGTAAAAGTTGGGATGAAGGTTTCTTGTTGGATCTACTAGAAATATTACATCTTTATGGATTGTCTTTTTGGAAACATGGATGGAGAAGACAAAGTTTATGGAAGACTCTCTTTCCATTCAATATTTCAGAGAATGGAATGGTATGTACACTGATGAGGAAGTTGATGATAATTTTTCTTCTCTTTTGTATTTTTATTTAAAGTCAATCCCATGTAGCTCAGAATCTAAAGTCATATTTTTAAAGGAATTTGTCAAGTATATTGAGAAAGAGCTTTCGGTTTTGAAAGATCAAGAAATATCTCAGGTTTTACCATTGCATAAATTTTCTTTTGAAATTTGATTTCAGCAGAAACAAAAGGACTTGTTGTTGCATGTGTCCTTTGGTTTTGAGATAGAGAATAAAGAAAATCTTAATGATTCACAATTGAAACAATGGTATGGCCAAAAGTGCAGACATGGATTGTTTAATCATAATGATCATATGCTAGAATATCTTGAGGATTATCTTTCTTTTTATGACACGATGGCCGACTATGAGTAATTTTTCAGTTGGAACACTTGGTCATGTTTTCAATATAAATATCAAATCTGTTATCATTGGTTGTTTCCATTACATCTTTCAATTTTTATTTTGATCAAGCATGATGAGGAAGCCCGATTATGGGATCAACTACTGGATTGGCTTCATTGGAAATTTTCCATTACCTAATTGGGCAGTAACTTTTAGCATATTAGAGTAGGAGTGTGTGAATAAGATCAGCTTGGCGAGCATTTCTTTCAACAATTTTTCAGTTTGGTTCCAGTTTCCAGCTTGAATTTTCAGTAAGAATTGCAGTAGATGTGGTTAACATTCAGTTTCAGGCTACAGGAAGAAATTTAAATGGCTTGGGATCAACCCAATGGATCAAGATAATAGTCTACGGTGTTTTTTGGCACCTCACTGGGAGGATGCCATCCCCAATTGGAGCCACTATTAGGGTCCTATAACTATAGGTAATTTGTTTGTTTAGTTATCTATATTTGGAAATCTGTTGGTAAGGTTTAGCCTATGAATCACTAGGTGTCATAGCCTAAAAAATGTGTCTATCCAAACAGTGATTTAGTTTTTGAAGTTTGATGGCCAAAACAAAGTATGTATCTTTGGAATATTTTTGCATATAAATTTGGTTAATATCAGGCTGCAAGTGTTTCCATGGCATAGTGCTCAGGAGAAATTTTCCAATGATATATCTAGTGCTTCATAATGACATCCAGATCAAAAGCTAAATCCAAAAGTCAAAGCCTATGGCCCACCTCACACTTAATTATTAAAATGACCAAATGATGAATTCCGTGCAAGTATTCCCTGACGGCATCGTTCCTCTTGATCATGATCGATGACCCTTATTTGTTTTCGCACCCCCCCCCCAGACCTACCTACCTTTATCGGTGGAGGGGGGTTCCAAAAATTTATTTTCCCCCACTTCAACCCCACCTACGTGGAATTATCTCGTTGCTTCACACCCCCCCTTCCTATTACCACATACCACCTACCCCCCTCCGAAATCCACCTAACCTATCCCCATCGCTCACCTTCCCGCTTCTACTCCTCCTCTCCCTACACAACACTTTTCCCCACATCTCCTATCCGTTAGCCAATTACACCCTCCCCCATGACCGTTAGCAGCCCTTAATAGTCCCACACCCTAACATATATCCCTACAACCATAAAAAATCAGCATTTCTCCCCCTCCGTTACACTATTTTCCGACTAAGAAAATCTTATCAAAGCTTATTGTCACATCACACTCACTTATCTTCAACTACAAGATAATTTCCCGATGAAGTTATTCAAAGGGAAAAATGGAAAATAAATCATATTGAGAGGACAGTAAGAAGATTTTGTAGAGATAGTTTCAACTTCTTTCTAGATTTCAAGGGGCATGAAGACACCTAGCAGCAGAAGATCAACAATCAATCAACCAATTCCAAACTTCAATGCACTATACTTTAAGAAATAGCCATAATCAGCAGCAAGGGCCAACAAACGCAAAAGGAGTCAAAGGACAAATCATCAACAACTTCCATCAAAATAGTGTCAGAAACCCGAGTGGACCTTAACAATCCTATATTGTTGTGATTAGAGATAGATGTTAGTTTAGATATCCCTAAAATAAATCTCGATTAGTTGTGACAGGATCTTTTGTAAATAAATTTATAAATACTTCTCATTTTGAAGTATGATGGGTTGGGATTTGTTTGAAGAATAGGATTAGTATTGTAAAGTAGCCCACAAAGACATCATTGATCATATTTTCCAGTAATACAGTGCAATTATTTCAGCATACTTGTGTCAACTTTATTGGTGAAGTGCAATTTTCCCTATTAATTTGTTTTCTTCTGTTATTACCATTGTTTCCTAAATTTTGAATTATTCTAAGAATATAAAGGACATAATTTGTTTAAATTTACACTCTGTCTCTAGCTTTAGAATACTTTATGTGTTTTCCACTGAATATTAAAATCAGAATCCTTAATTGCTCTATTTTTTATTGAACTTTTGGACCTTTTCATCTCCTCCGTACCTTAAATCTTTGAGGATCCAATGAATTTTCCTACCCTTCCCTACAATATTATCCTGTTAAACCTTGTATTTGATCAATTTCAAACTGTGAATCCATTTTCCCAATGGCCCATCTTCATTGTTCCAACCAAATAATTCAATTCAAACAAACAAACCCTGAACTATCATAAATAGCCTAACATCCTAATATAAACAAATCTAAATCTTATAGAGATATCCCTCTCTAAATATGGCAGGGATAGATCCCATCTTCCAAAGTATTTTTGTGGTTACTTCTGTCATTTCTTCCACAACCTTAAGAAATTACAAAGCGATAACATCACATATGTAACATTATTTACTATGTTCTCAGTAATTTTGATCCATATTTTATGAGAAGAACAAAATGACTATAGATTATTAATAGGTGCTTAACAAAAAATAACAAAGACACAGTAAAATTCGTATTCTTTTCAATAAGGAAATAAGCTGAAACTATAAAATGCAGCGGAAAACAAGCTTGCTGGAATGGTGGCAGCTTATATCTGAGAAGAGTTGTGACAGATGCGTTCATTCATAAGAAGATGGTTACAATCAGGCTCTGAAGGAATTTTTACAATAAACAGGAATGTCAAAAACCCTATACATCCAAAAACCTAACCCTAGGAGATGAAGTGCCAAAAGTCATATGGGCCCTCTTTGGATAAGTTAGTACATCAACTTCCCGGGGTTGTAACTTTTGCATACGATCTTCGTTTGGGGCACACGATAGCTCGTTGGAAAGGTATAGTCAAGGAGATTCATTTTGGGGGCTCAATCAGAGCCTTCAACTATAATTGAGAATATTGGTCCAAAAAAACCTTCATTTAGGCCCTCAAAATGGCCCCGGAAGTTTAAAACTGCTAAAAATAGTAAATTACCAAAATTGCCAAAAACATGTTTTGAGCCAGTTGGAAAAGGTGGGTGGCCACTGATATCCACCTAGATCAATCCCCCATCCTTAGGAATAAATGGTCTCCATTGCGTTGATTTCCCCCATCAGATGAGAAAATTTCTGCTAAATTTGGCACCAGGTGAGCCACTTGCCTTGGTGCAGGAGTTGCCCTACTTTGACAACTCGATAAAGATGGATCCTTTGTTGTCTAGTTCCCTTGATATGTGTGTCCAAAACATGATCATTGGATGCATGTTTTATGCATTCGAGTTTGAGCTTTGTTGGTGTCATTTTTTCTGCTACTTCCGAGGTGTCCAATAATGATAGGAAATAAGGGCGAAGGAGATCCACGTTGAACACTGGGTGCATGCCAAGGATAGGAGGAATGTTGAGCTCCAAAGAATTATCCCCCATGAACTTGGTGATAGTATGCGACCCATAATGGAGTGGGAGAAGCTTCCGATGGGGTCCTATAAGGTGTTCTTTCTGCATGTGCAACCAAACTTTGTCACCCACCTTAAACTTATGTGGCAGATGATGTTGATCATGGCGTTGCTTGTACTTGTCATTGGACTTCTGTTGGATATCCTGAAACTATTGGAAAATGTGTTGGATCCACCCAATGAACCAGGTGGCTTTGTTAGCTTTAGTTGGAGCAGGATATGAGTCAGTCTAGGTGACCGCAAGGGGGAGTGCAACATCTATGGGACCCAATGGTTGGAATCCAAACCCCAACTGAAAGGGGTTGTGGAGGGTTGAGCTATGCAAGGCTTGGATGTAGCTATGCTAGACATAGGGAAGGCTCTCATCCCATGTGTGAGGGTTCTTGGAATTATACATGTGAAGGATATGCACATTCATTCTATTTATGACCTCGCTTTGGCCATTCGTCTGGGGGTGGAAGGCCGTGGATTTGGTGAGCTTGGTGTCCAACAATGACCAGAGGCTTGACCAGAATGTGATGAGAAATAGACTATCCCGATCTAATAAAATATTTTGTGGGATTACAAAATGTACCCAGACTCGTTCAAGAAAAATAGCTTGGCAGTGGCCTCTGCTGTGATGCTCTTCTTGCAGGCAACCAGAATCGCCATCTTAGAAAAGCGATCAACAACCACAAAAACACAGTCATTTCCCCGCTTGGTGGATGAGAGGCTCAACATGTAGTCCATTGAGATGGATTCCCATGGCTTGTCAGGAGTAGGAAGAGGGGTGTACAGGCCCTATTTCTTAGTGGTCAGTTTGGCAATAGCACAGGCAATGAAGGACCTGATATACCTGATGACCTCCTATCGAAGTTTCGGCTAGTAGAAATGTTTCTGTAGCATCGCCATTATATTTTCAACACTGAAGTGTCCTGCAACTCGACTATAGTGGGATTCTCAGATTAGATTTGCTCGCTCACTTGATGGAACATAGATATGGCCTAGATGACATAACAACCCATCCTGAAGATGGAAATTATCAACAACTGTGTTTGCACCCAAAATTTGGTAGGTGGTGGCGAAGTCCAGGTCTATCTCATAGAGTTGGGGCCATCTAGAGGTAGCATGGCTGTAAGAGTCTAGCACCGTGGTGAGTGACGTGACTGGCGGTCTGTTGAGGGAATCAACGACACATTTGGTGCTTCCTATTTTATACTTGATGTTGAGGTGGAATTGTTGAAAGTATGTGTACCACTTTTGATGGCAGTCATTCTACAATTTTCCTTGTGTCTGCATGAACTGCAATGGCTTATGATCAGTTTGGATGATTGTCTCCTTCCCAAGAATGTAATGTCTCCACTGGTAATGGAGTATATTTCTTTGTCGTAAGTAGGGTACTTGTAGACAACATCTGATAGTGTCTCACTATGATAGGCCACAGGATGGTCGTGTTGAGTGAGAACAACACCCACATCATAGTCTGAAGCATCTGTCTCGATCTTAAAGGGATGTTGCAGGTATGGTAGTGAAATTATTGGGGCTGAGCACAAGCCCTGCTTCAAATCATCAAATGCTTGTTATTTGGACCAGCCCCATGCAAATTTATCATTACCACCACCCTTGGTTATTTGGCTGAGGGCCCATGCAATATGGGAGAATCCCAACACGAACCTGTGATAGAAATTGGCAAGGCCCAGTGAGTGTGGTTGAGGCTGGACAGTCATGGATGACTCGGATCTTGGCTAGATCCGCATGTACGACATGTTGATCAACAATGTAGCCCACGTAATGGACCCTTTCCATGCTGAAGAAGCATTTTTCCAAGTTGGTGTATAGCTTGTGTTGCCGCAAGGTGTGCAGAACCTGTTGAATATGTTGTAAGTGTTCGGCCCAAGTCTTGTTGTAAACGAGAATGTCATCTAGATACACCACTACAAAAGTATTGGTGAATGGTGGCAAGATATCGTCCATCGTCCTCATGAAAGTGGCTAGAGAATTTTTCAAACCAAAGGGCATGGCCAACCACTCAAAAAGGCCTTCATTTGACTTGAAGGTGGTCTTCTATACATCTGTATGTTCTATCGAGACCTGGTGGTAGCCAGACTTCAGATCAATCTTACTGAAGTATTTGTCCTCCGTGATTTGATCAAGGCGGTCGTTGATTCGGGGAATCAGGTATCGTTTTGTGACTGTGATTTTATTCAGAGCCCAGTAATCAATGCAGAGTCAACATGTTCCATCTTTCTTCTGTACCAACATGATTGGGCTCCCGCAAGGTGATGAGCTGGGATGAATGTTCCCCTTGTGGAGCAGTTATGGGATCTATCGCTTGATATCCTCATTCTCTAATAGAGAGTGATGATAGACTGACCCATTGGGAAGCAGTGCGCCAGGGATCATATCGATGGGGTGCTTGACCTAACAATGCAGAGGTACCCCGGTAGGTGAGGAGAAGATATCTGAGTATTCTTCCATGACCTTATCTACTTACTTCTGTTGTGTGGAGAGTTCGGTCGCAAAGACCTTGGATGTGGTTTTTATCTTTCACTCATTCTGAGAGCGAATCATGAAGAAGACAAGTTTCCCCGTCTGAGATATGACCTTCCTGCATTTCTTAGCAGAGATCAAGGAAACAACACTAGGTGGGACTTCCTCGGGTATCCTGCACAATTTCATGTTCAAAGTAATAATAACACTACGAGGCCTAGACTCATATACATCATGATGTTTCCATAAATAAGGTTGGCCCAAAATAACATCACAAACTTTGAGAGGAGAAACATCACACAATACCTCATCTTTGAAGGGCTTGATGTCATACGATAGTCGACACTATTGGCTGACACGAAGATTGCTTCCTTGGCAAAGCCATCTAATGGTGTAGGGTTGTGGGTGTGGCATTGTTGGCAGGGCCAACTGCTTGATGACCTCTACTGAGATGAGGTTCTTTTGGATACTGCTATCAATGATGAAGTGTAGTAGGGTGCCTTTTACCCACATCTATGAATGGAAGAGGCACTCTCCTTATTTTGTCTTGTCTGGTTCACTAGGTTGGAGCTTGGTGGTAGCAACGGTGGCATTGGTTTCCACATCAATGACCTATCTTCCCCTTTCTGGTTCTGACTCAAAGTCAAAACCTGCATCTATTTCATATGCTTTCACTTCATCCACCAGTGACTTCTTTGAGCGACAGTCAATAATGTTATGCCAAGGGATCTTATGGAATTCGCACCACTTCCCGGTATCTTTCTTTGTCTTTCCAATGTCCTTCTTTAATTATGGCTTGGACTGGTTGTCCTAATACTGTCCATATTTTCTCTGTCATTTGTTATGTGGGTTGGGGTCACCCTTTCCTGGTTTTTTCTATGAGGGGTTCCCAAACCCAAATTTTCGTGTCTTTTTTTTTAGCTTCTGCTCGATTTTGACGACATATCAGTAGGTCGCGCCCAATGATGAGATGTCTAGAAATTCCATTTTAGTCTGTATGTATCTATGCAGGGAACTATGATACTTGAGAACCAGATGTTTCTCTGAATCTTTAATACCTATATTGGTGCACAAGGTATGGAAGATATTTGTGAAATCTGGCACTACTTGGTCTCTTTCTTCCCGCAGTGTGGTCCATTTGGTATGCAAGTCATCATAACTTCCGACATGGTAGTATTGTTCCTTAATATAATCCCTGAAGGATTCCTTATTGGTCATGACTATAAATAATGAGGGTTACTATGTTTCCTTTTTCTCACTGAAATTTTTCCACCAATCTTTGACATGGGGAATGGCTTTGAGGAGCACAAAAGTAATCTTTTATCTATTTGAAAAGTTATGGATAGAAAAATACCCTTCTACTAGATTCAACCACTTGTATACATCATATGTGTCTATCTGACATTCAAATATAGGATTATCGAAGTTTATTTTTACCTTTAAGGGGGCAGCGCCTCCACTTGAAGAAGATGGGTCGTATGTTGGTAGCCGCCGAAGGATTTGCGTGAAACTATCCATCATCTCGTTCCTCTGTTGCATGAGGGCTTCCTCAAGAAATTTTTTGAAAGGATATCCTGTCCCATCATCTTTCTTTTATCCTGCCATGAGAGGTCGCTTGGGCATGTGAGAGATTTTTTCCTCAAGAGAAACAAGCTCGAAACCCAACTCTTTGTACTCCGACCTCGTTGGGGACATGCATTAAGATGACAATGAGCAGACCGCTCTAATACCAGTGATATGGATTTTATGAGTAGAACGAAATGACTACAGATTATTAACAGGTGCTTAACACAAAATAACAGAGATATAGTAAAACTGGTTTTCTATTCAATAAGGAAATAAGCTGAAACTATAAAATGCAGCGGAAAACAAGCTTGCTGGAATGGTGGCGTCTTATCTCTAAGAAGAGACGTGACGACTGTGCTCATTCAAAAGAACATGGTTAAAATGAGGCTCCGAAGTACTTTTTACAATAAACAAGAATTTCAAAAACCATAGACATCCAAAAACCTAACCCTAGGAGATGAAGCGCCAAAAGTCATGTGAGCCCCATTTCGGTAAGTTAGTACATAAACTTCTCGGGGTCGTAACTTTTGAATATGATCTTTGTTTGGGGTGCACGATAGCTCGTTGGAAAGGTATTGTCGAGGAGATTAATTTTGGGGGATCAATTAGAGATTTTGGCCATAATTTAGAAGCTCTATCCCAAAAAACCTTCATTTAGGCTCTCAAAATGGCCCCGGAAGTTAAAAACTACTAAAAATAGTAAATTACCAAAATTGCCAGAAAACTATTTTGAGCCAGTTGGAAAAGGTGGGTGGCCACTGATATCCACCTGGATCAAATTTTTAATACAAAAATTCCTAATTATTCATTCTCAGCATATACCATATGGTTTTGTGAATTATTTACTTTGCTTAAAGTATAAGAGAAATGAGTTTCCCGGTAAAGTCTTCGAGTTTTCCTGCCAAATACTATTATAAAAGAATATGATAGATATAACTGTATATTTCCTCCCAATTTAGCACCCAAGGATCTTGAAAGAAGTATACCAAAGCTAGGTGGTACATCAGCAATCACAATATCCATCATAATACTCTTTTTAGGAATTTTAGCTAAACTAACAACCAAATCCTTGATAAGCCCAAGACACTGGACTTTCTTTGAATCAAAAGTATATAAATATTTATAAGTTTTAGTAATATCAAGTCCTAAATTTTCCATGATAACCTTGAGCATGAGATTATGAGAAGCTCTTGAGTCCAACACACAGTTATGTAAAATCTTATTGTGAATGGTCAAAGTAATGTAGAAAGGAGCAATATTAGTATCTTCTTTTCCAAGATAAATATACGAATATATTTTTGGCTCTTTTTCCTGTAGATCAATAGTGTCAATATTTGAAGCTAAGTCACGAGAAAAACTCATGAACTTTGTTACTTATTTTTTAAAAGAATGTATATTTATTACTTTGTTCAAAGGAATTGGAATACATACATTGTTAAGTTTAGTGGTTAAATTAAAAGAACTATTACTTTGAATGGGTACTTCTTTATTTTGTGGTTCGGTCACGATCTTGTTGATGCTTGAATATGTCAGGACCAAAACTGAAACCTCATGAGGACATTAGTCCCCCTTCATATTTAGAGAGGTGGTTCTCCTCTTTGGCTAAAAGATATATGTTTGAATATCTTGGATTAGGGAGAGTGATAGGAAACAAACCACAAATCTTTATTGCTTGGATTTATATGAAAATGGTTCTTCAATAACCCAATATTATATTTATGTGCAACAAAAGTATTTTTATAATAAGAAAATGTTGAAGGAGGGATTCAACATCAGAATTAAATTGTGACCAACATCACACACAATCTTCTCAATAGTATATAAAGTCATCCATATTTTCATCATGAGAAATAGGAGAGAATGATTTGATCATCTCAAAGAATTTTAATAGAGTACTTCAATTAGTAATAAAAGAGAAATTGATAGGTCAACCTCAAATATCTCATACTTAAAACTTAAAGTTACAAGATACAGTCAAGATCAACCCCAAAGAAATTATGTGTGGAGTTTATTCATGAGAAATGTTCTTCATTACCAAAAATTTGGCAACCCTGTATGTGGCTGCAAATACTACATGATCATAGAAGAAACTTCTATAGAATAATACAAGAAAAACACTCAACAACTTAGCCTTGTGCCCAACTATGAGATTCAAGCATACAGCTATGAGAAGTGGTGTAGAAGACTAGAAAGAATGGAGAAGATGGAGATTTATTTCTTTTGATCAAAAGATTTATTGTGTATCCATGGTTTTACCTTCTTCTTCCTCTAATATTCTTCCCTACCCCTCTCACAATATTGATTATTGGAACCCTTGATGAAGCCTCTCTTCTCTTTTTAATAAGAGATTTTCTATCTACTTGAGTAGTTAGGGTTTTCTTCCTCTCTAGAAATTCCCATACAAGTTTCTTCTTGAAACATTCCATTTAACTAGTGACTCATTAATTCCTAATTAATGATATTATATCATAAATATATACATATATATAATGGGTCATTTTCCCTTTATAATAGAAGTTTTAAAATAAACTTTTTTTTTCACAATTTAATTAATTTCCCATTTAAAATAGGAGGACTGTGTTTCACTTTTCTGGGAATGATAATCAAATTTTTATCCATGGAAATCAGTTTTGATTTTATATTCATCATCTATATTTCCAATTATATAATTTTTTCTTAAATTCATCGCCCGGATCTCAAGATATGAGCTCGTGAAGTTGAGTTGTCACGCATGCCCATTAAAAATGCAATTGACTGATATTTTAATTTCTGAGAAAAATGTATTAACTTTCAGCACTAGAAACCTATACCACCATATTCTACGTCGAAATACATTTCCAATGGTATAAATTTTGCATGATTCTGACATCCGAAGCTCAAGTTATGGCCTCCTCAAGATCAATGCTCAACCACCGTCGATCAAAATTGATGGGCAAATGTGGGCCCTTGGATGAATTTCGTGCTTCCCTTCATAAAATTCAACTTTTTTCTTTAAACGTCTATCCCACATGCATTGGAATATTATATTATTCATGATATATAATACTAAGAGTTTGATACACTTAGAAAAAAACACAAGAAGAGAATAAATTATGGAGCTTGGAGGATTCGACCCTTGGAAATTTGTTGAATAAAATAATAATTTTTGGAACCCCGTCATCGTCCACCTCATGCCCAGTCAGCACTGATTCATTGTCAAGTCATATCCCACATGTCAGAAACTCATTAGATTCCAAAAATAACCAATAATATGTCGCCATATCTCATAAATTGTATGTTTCCACATGTCTTCAATGTTGATTTTCCATCTATCACGACCTCATTCATTACCATGTGTCATATTCTCATTCGTTGGTTTTCAAGCCTTAGAATAGCTTTGAGAATTTGGCTAAGTATGGGAGATGAGATGAGAGGGGAGGAGGGAAAATTGTGAGTAGCGGAAGTCGAGGGGATAGTTTGTAGGATGCAGGGATGGACAAGAGAGAATTCAAATATAAAACTTTTCATGAACCCACCAAACCTGGAACCCACAAATCTGCAATTGTATAGATGATCAAAAATATACTAAGTGTAGAGGAACAGTCGATCGGATTCACATGCAAGACGAATGAAATACTTTAGATCTCAGCACCTGCGACAACATTGATGGTCTAAATGTAGATCATGGAACTTGGGGTGGAAAGTGAAGGTCACGGGAAATGGAGAATGGGGGTTCAAACCTACTAACCCATGAACTAAAAGAAATGGCTAAGTGTTAAAACAAACTTATGAGATAAGCAAGTGGGTGGAAATGAAGGCCCACCAATCCATGGACTCACGAAGCTGCAAACACTGAAATATGACGAAGTAATGATACTTCTTGGATGGGCTTATGAAAATGAGAAAAAACAACAGTATGAGTCCACGATTCGGCAAATGTGATAAATTTACTAAGTATGGAAAGGAGAAGAGGGGAGAGGGAAAAATGGAAAAATGGTTAAGTATGAGAGTAGTAGGAGTAGAGTGGAAAAGACAAAAATGGTTAAGTGTGGAGATGGAAGGTGAGGGAAATAAGTGATGAGAGTACTTAGTCATAATTCGAAAATGGAGAGGAGAACATGATACTTAAAAAAATTCTTCATAATTTTTTTGTCAGACCTTTAGACTAGATTTTGAATAACTTAGGCATACGAAAACAGATTTCTAATCTGAAAAGTGCATGATGAAGATGAGACTGAGGGTTGCAGAATGAACTCATAAAAGTTAAAAAATTGTCTTATTTTGATATCAAGGCTTTTATGAATCCAAGAGAGGGAAAATATAGATGACTAATTTTTTGTCAACAACTGGCTCCAATTGCGAGACACTGACCCCCAGTGGGTTGTTGAGAACACTAGAATCTCAAGAACAATTGCCTTATCCATTGGGATATGGATTCATATTCAAAATACATTCTTGCAATTCTACTTCTTTCATGAAGTTATATTCAAATTTTAACATCCATTTAGCAATTTCTTTATTGCGAAAAACTTTGATTGAATAAATAAACTAGGTGCATACATTATCTAACTACCCTAACATACTTGAAATAAAGAAAAATATTAGGTATAGGAATATTTCTAATGGATGCATTCAAGCATCAGACCAACTTGTAGAATGAGCTCCTAAATTAGGCAATATGCTAAGGTCTCTACCAAATCATCAAAAACATGCCCAAAGTATACTGAGATGAGACTGGGCAAGATGTGCTTGAAATATGATTGTATTCCTTGTCCAACAATGCTTTGGAACCATGATTCAATTAAATCAACTTTTATTTGCTCAAGAATGTTGTTTTCTTTGGTTGGATAAGGAGTTTCCAATCTGAGAACAATTTTGTCTTTCTCCTTATCATCAACCACATATGAGATTTGTGATTCAACATCAGTTCCTTGAAACAATTCTTCCTTTGTACAATGATCATGTCTCCATGGTGAGGTTGCAACGGTGAATTGTTGGTGAAATTTTGTGGGGAACTGTAAGGCCATATTTTGTTGCTCATCAATAACTTTATGATCTTCATAAATAAGATATATCATCCATAATTCCTCTTGCTGCAAATGTATTTCCTTTGGTTCTTGGAGAATACCTTCTTCATGAAACTATGGTTCAAGAAAACAATCAACATCATACAAATCTGATGTAAAGTGATGATTTCTATCCCTCCAATGTAAACAGTGTTGTTGTGGCTTGATATACATTAGTTTTATTATTTGAGACTCTGCTATAATATTTTCATACGGAATTAAGTCCTCATTTTCATCCTTGAGTTCACTATAATCATCACTCTCAAATTGATCACATGAGAGATCCATATTTACCTCCAATGAGGCATACGGATGATGGTGTTCTTCTTGTATTGAAAATTTATTGTTTTCATTTTATGTTTCAAGATCAGGATCTGAAAAAAATTTCCTTTCTTTCCTCAAAGTTTTCTTCTAAATTTATTCCTCCATTTTTTTGGATCGATTTTTGGGGGTCCAATATGTTGGCACCGGTTTCAAGAACATATCTTTCAATGAGTTGAGCTCACTACATTAATTCTTTCCAGCTACGTTTTCCTTCTTGCCTCAATAGAAATCTCAAATTGTAGGCAAAGCATTTTTGTAATAGATGAAAATAATGACATCGTTTGGAAACATTTCTTCAGGAATCTCATGAAGAACTTTCATAAATCTGAAAAATAAATATTTAAATGTTTCTTCTTTCTTCATCCCAATTTCAACCAACTTCAAGAAAAAACAATATGGATCTTTTCTTGAAAAATATCTTTCGACAATTTTTTTTCTAGTACATCCAAACTAGTGATGGTTTCGGGAAACAATGAATAAAACAATTCACTAGAATCCTCTTTTAAAGTCAAGATAAATAACCAGAATGAAACATCATTTTGAGCCACATTAAAAATTTCACAAGAACTGTCTAATTTAGTCAAATGTTTCCCTGCATGTTCTGAAGTATTCCTATAGAATGTTGGAAATTTGTCCATGGAAATATCTAGAAAGGGGTGAACTTCTCCTTACAAACTGAGTGGGTTTCTATGCAACCTTTTCTTTCTTTGAATACATTATCCTTTCATTATTCCTTGAATGATTTCTATTGATGGAGGAGGCGGAATATACTGATAGCATGAGAAAAATTCTTCAGAGGACTCTTCATATACATATTCTTGAATTTTAAGATCTTTTCAGCGAATTCATAGGGGCGTATCTCTTTAAAATATTGAGTTTTGAGGATGGAGTTTCTAGGGAGATCATCCTCCCAAATATTTGGTGGTTTTATGGTTCCACAAAGGTTGTCACAACTGATTTGTGACTTAAATTTCAACAATAAACCTTCAATTCCATTCAATGCTCTTTGAACAAGGTTCTCAAAAACCCAATTTATCTTGAATCAATCTCTAAAGTTTCTCTCAAATGACAACCAGAATGCTTCTAGTCTTCCAACAATATATGATCCAAAAGGTATCATATCTCTTGAAAACAAATCATTCCACAATATGGTCACCAAAAATGTTGACACTTGAATCCATCATGACTGAAATGGAAACCTCATTAAGACATTAGTACCCCTTCTTTTTTAGATAGGTGGTTCTCCTCTTTGAATAAAAGATATATCTTTGAATATATTGGATTAGAAAGAGTGTTAGGAAGAAAACCATGAATCTTTATTTCTTGGATTTATATGAAAATGGTTCTTCAATAACCCAATATGATCTTATGTGCAGAAAAAGACTTTTTACAATAAGAAAAGATTGAAGGAGGTCTTCAACATCAGAATTAAATTGTGATTAACATCACACACAATCTTCTCAATAGTATATAAACACATCCATATCTTCTTCATGAGAAATAGGAGAGAATTATTTGATTATATCAAATAATTTTAATAGAGTACTTCAATTAGTAATAAAAGAGAAATTGATAGGTCAGTCTCAAATATCTCATACTTAAAACTCAAAGTTACAAGATACAATCAAGATCGACCCCAAAGAAATTCTTTGTGGAGTTTAGTCATGAGAAATTTTCTTCATTACCAAAAATTTGACAACCATGTATGTGGCTACAAATACTACATGATCATACAAGAAAAATTTGTAGAAGAATACAAGAAAAACACTCAACAACTCAGCCTTGTGCCCAACTTTGAGATTCAAGCATAAATCTATGAGAAGTGGTGTAGAAGACTAGAAAGAATGGAGAAGATGGAGATTTATTTGTTTTGATTAGAATATTGATTGTGTATCCATGGTTTTATATTCTTCTTCCTTTGATATTCTTCCCTACCCCTCTCACAATATTGATTATTAGAACCCTTGGTGAAGCCTCTCTTCTCTTTTTAATAAGAGATTTTCTATCTACTTGAGTAGTTAGGGTTTTCTTCCTCTCTTGAAATTCTCATACAATTTTCTTATTGAAACATTTCATTTAAATAGTGCCTATTTAATTCCTAATTAATGAAATTATATCATAAATATATACATATCTAAAATGAGACCCTTTCCCTTTTTAATAAAAGTTTTTAAATAAACTTTTGTTTTCACAATTTAATTAATTTCCCATTTAAAATAGGAGGATTGTGTGTCACTTTTATGGGAATGATAATGAAATTTTTATCCATTTAAATCACTTTTTATGTTATCTTAAACATCTTAGCTTTCCACCGATATAAATTTTGTGCAAATTCATTGCCCGGATCTTAAGATATGATCTTGTGAAGTTGAGTTGTCACGTAGGCCCATTAAAAATGCAGTTGACTAGTATTTTAATTTCTAATAAACATGTATCAACTTTAAGAACTTGAAGCCTATTCCACCATCTTTTACGTCGAAAAAAAAAATCAATGGTATAAATGTTTCACGATTCCAACATCTGGAGCTCAAGTTATGGCCTTCGCAAGATCAACACGTGGCCATCGTCGATCAAAATTGATGTGCAAATGTGGGCCCTTGGATGAGTTTCGTGTTTCCCTTCATAAAATTCAACTTTTTGGTTTAAAATTATATCCCACGTGCATTGGGATATTATATTCTTCATGATATATAATACTAAGTGTTTGATATACTTAGAAAGAAACACAAGAAGAGAAGAAATTATGGAGCTTGGAGGATTCGACCCTTGGAAAATTGTCGAATAAAATAATAATTTTTGGAACCCCGTCATCATCCACCTCATGCCCTATCAGCATTGAGTCATTTTCAAGCCATATCCCACGTGTCAGAAACTCATTAGATGCCAAATATAACCTATAATATGCCACCATATGTCAAAAATTGTATGTTTCCACGTGTCTTCAATGTTGAGTTTCCATCTGTCATGACCTCATTCATTGCCATGTGTCATATTCTCATTTGATGGTTTTCATACCTTGGAATAGATTTGAGAATTTGGATAAGTATGGGAGATGGGACAAGAGGAGAGGAGGGAAAATTGTGGGTAGCAGAAGTCGAGGTGATAGTTTGTAGGATGCGAGGATGGACACAAGAGAATTCAAATATAAAACTTTTCATGAACCTGCCAACCAGAGAACCCGTGAACCCGTGGTTGTATAGATGATAAAAAAATGTACTAAATGTAGAGGAATGGTTGGTTGGATTTGCATGCAAGAGGAATGAAATAATATGGAGCTCGACACCTGCGACAAGGCTGATGGTTGAAATGTAGATCACAGAACTTGGGGTACAAAGTGAAGGTCACGGAAAATAGAGAATGGGGGCTCAAATCCCTGAAACTACTAACTAAAGGAAATGGATAAACGTTAAAACATACTCTGAGATAAGAAAGTGGGTAGAAATAAAGGCCCCCAACCCGTGAACCTGCAAAGGTTTAAATATGACTAAGTAATGATACGTCTTGGATGGGCTCATGAAAATGAGAAAAAACAACAGTATGAGTCCGCGAGTCCGTGAATGTGATAAATTGACTAATTATGGAAAGGAGAAGAGGGGAGAGGGAAAAATGGAAAAATGGTTAAGTATGAGAGTAGTAGGAGTAGAGTGGAAAAGAGAAAAATGGTTAAGTGTGGAGATGGAAGGTGAGGGAAATAAGTGATGAGAGTACTTAGTCATAACTTGAAAATAAAGAGGATAACATGATACTTAGAAAAATTCTTCTTAATGTTTTAATCGGACCTTTAGACCAGATCTTGAATAACTTAGGCATATGGAAACGTATTTTTGATCCAAAAAGTGCATGACAAAGTTGAAACTGAGGGCTACAGAATGTT
>JZKD02S1613544.1:110063-122379 GCA_000966675.3 Picea glauca
CTTCGTCTTCATTGTCAAGTATAGTCTCTTGATGTTTGATCCTTATTGTTTTTAAATCATCCACCTTGACATATTCACTCTCAAAAATATTATGTAATCTAATATTGTAGCATCTATATGCTTTCTTGGTAGAATAATATCCAATAATGATACCTTCATCATATCTAGCATCAAATTTTCCGAGATTATCATCAGGCCTTTTGATGTAACACTTACTTCCAAAGACTTTGAAGTATTTTACTGAAGGATTTCTCCCAGACCATAGTTCATAAGGAGTCTTATTACTATTAATCCTAAGTTGACCTCTATTTAGTATGTATATTGATGTGCTTACAGCTTCCCTCCAATACCCATCAGATAATCTTGCTTCATTGAGCATAGTCCTTGCGGCCTCCTGGACTGTTCTATTCCTTCTCTCAGCAATCCCATTTTGCTGAGGTGTTCTAGTAGCAGAGAATTGTCTTTTAATTCCATGAGTTTCACAGAAGAGGTAAAACTCTTTTGAGGTGAACTCACCACCATTTTCTAATCTAAGACATTTGATTTTTGTCTCTTTTTCATTTTCAACAAGGGTCTTAAAAGATTTGAATTTGTTGAGTGCTTATGATTTTTCCTTGAGAAAGCATACCCAACCCATTCTAGTAACATCATCAATGAACAACATAAATTAGGACCCTCGTTGCAAACTCTTGGTCCTTGTAGGTCCACAAAGGTTGGTGTGAATAAGATCTAAAGGTTTTGAGGTTGAGTATTCTTTTTTTTTTAACCTTATTCTAGTTTTCTTCCCTATTTGATAGTGTCTACACATACGATTTGAGGGCTTTGTGATATTTGGCAGGTTTCTTAATGCCCCAAGATTGTTGACTTTCACTAAACTGTCAAAGTTAATGTTCCCCAACCTTCTATGCCATATCCAACTTTCATCTACTAAATTTATATGGCACTCCTCATTCAATTTTGTATTTAGTATATATACATTCTCAGGAGTTCTAGGAGTAGTACCAACCAATTTTCCTAAGTCCTCTCTCCTAATCTCACATTTCTAGGAATCAAATATGCAATTGTGCCCCTAATCATAGGTTTGGCTGACACTTAATAGGGTAGGTTTCAGTTTTTCAACAAGCAACACATCCTTTTCTTTGTCTTTTCCCAAACTCACAGTGCCTTTCCCAAGTATGTTACCTGAAGCATTGTCACCAAATGTAACTTTACCCTTTTGTTTCTTTAAGTTCAAAAACTTGTCCTTGTTTCCTGTCATATGTTTTGAGCACCCACTGTCAACATACCAGAGATATTCTTTATCTTGGGCTTTCAAGGCAATAAGACATTCCTCTTTTGTTTGTTTTCTTTCCAAAGCTTATTTTTCTCTCTAATGAACTTTGGTTTTTCTGAGACTTCCATTAATATGAAACTACATTATTTATGTCCATAATTATGACATCTGAAGCATTCTAGGTTCCCTTCTTGTACAGGTGCAAAGGAGTTATAATTTCTTCTTTTAACTTGATTTATTGTTTGGTTATCTTTAAGTTTATAGTTCTTAACCCTCAAGTTCTTCCTTCCATATGCTCTACAATTCATAGCTTTGTATTCAAAATTGGAGCATGCAAAGAAATAACCAAAGAAAATATAAGGATACCTGTTTTGATAAACCTTCTTTGGTGTTATCTTATATTCCTTCTTGATGGGTGGAAGTAGTCCTCTGGAGTTCTGATCATTACTTGTCTTTTTTTCATCTTTCTTCTTGAATGTATTGAGAAGAGCAATTCCATAAGATTTTGGGTTAACCTGGTTTTCTTCTTGAGAATAACCTACTCCATTTTTGTTACTTGAATCCCTTTTTGTGGTAATAATATTATCTAAGATTTTAGAGCTATTTTCATATCTTGTTTGAATGAGTTTTGCATCAAGTTATTTTCTTAGGTGAACTAATTATGCCTCCATTCTTTCACAAGTTATTTTTTTCTCTTTAAGAGACTTTTCCATACTTTCTTCCATCCTATTTTGTTCTAGGATTTGATTTTTTCAGGTTTCTCATGAGTTTTTCCATCTCTTTTTCTTTCTATTCATGTTTTTCCTTTTGTTCAGCTACAAAAATTTTCAGTTGTCTATATCTGTTTTTTTATCTTCTTAATTCATCCAAGGCGCTGAGAATTTCTTCTTCCATATTAACCTATTCTTCATCTTATGACTCTTCCTCATGCTCAATTTTTTATATCTCATTAGGCTCTTAAATACCTATAAAAAGGGCGTCATCATCATCATTGTCACTAGACTCTAATGAACTCTTGTTTTCTTCTTTTGAGTAATTTTGTTTTTCCCTTTGTAAAATTTCTTCTTGTTGTTGGGTTTTCCCTTCTTCTTGTATTATTTATTTTTGTCTTCTTCATCTTCAGGGTCCTCCTTGGGACATGTACACTTGGATGCAAAGTGGCCAACCTTGCCACAGTTAAAACATTTGAAAGGCAGTTTGTATTTGTACCTCCCTTATCCTTTCTGAAGTTTTTTAATAAAATCGGATTTTTCTACATCAGATTCTTCATGATGGATGGGTTGATTTTTTTTCTTTTGATGTTTTTTTTTTCTTGAGCACCTTGAATTATGCCTCTGCTTTTGGGAGGCTCTCATGACCGAATATTAACTCATAGGTAGTGAGGATTCCATACAGTTCATCCATGGTGAGTTGATCTAGATTTTATCAATATTCAATAGTGGACACTTTAGGATTATACAGCATAGGAAGTGTTCTTAGTATATTTTCAACTAACTCATTGTATGACACTTCTACTCCCAAACCTCTAATTGCATTAATAAAATTATCAAATCTTTCGAAGTACTCTGAGATATTTTCCTCATCCTTCATTTTTAAACCTTCATATTGTACTTAGAGAGTCTAAAGTTTGGCCCTCTTTACCTTGGAATCTCTTGCATATATAGTTTCCAATTTATCCCAAAGATGTATATTCTTACTCAGTCCAACTTGTAGTGTGTTTAAAGCCTTTGCATGTTCCCAAAATTTCTTCTTGTCTTATGCTTCTGTGGGAGTGACTTTTGGAACATCATATCCTTTTTCAACTAATGTCCATACTTCCAGTCCAATGGACATCAGATATATTTTCATTCTAACACTCTAGAAAACATAGTCTTCACGATCAAATAGGGGGGCTTTTGATGAAATCTTCAACTATTGATCCATCCCGATGTATATTTATCTTCAAGTGATTTAAACCTTTAGTGAAGAGACCTACTTTGATACCAATTGAAGGATCAGACCTTGTCACTGAGAGGGGGGGTGAATCAGTGACAGAATTAATTTATCAAATTTTCTTTTGTTAACGCAATCAATATTTTAACACAATATTTATTGTGGAAGCCAATTGGGAAAACCACAAACACTTCTCGTATTAATTGCAAAATTATGTTTTCACATGTTATATAGAAGGAAGATATTCTTCCCCTCAGATCAACACCCACTGATCAGGATGCACCCACACCCCTGTTCACCAGCTCCAACTGGTAGGAGGGTTTGACCCCCTGTTTAGTCAACTACAACTAACAAGGAAGCACCTACTCCCTTGCAGGCACCAACCTACCCTTGCATAATTTAACAATCTGACAATGATATATGCAGTCCTCTGGTAATATTTGTTGGATAACTGAGAGGGGGAGGGGGGTGAATCAGTTCTTACTATGATTAAACAATTATACCCATTTTTAATCTCATTACAAAACACTCAATGATTATCATAATAATTTAGTGAAGTAAGAATAGAGTATTCACCATCAATCACACACATGAAATACACAGAGACGGATATTCCTGAGGAAACCCATAAAGTGAGAAAACCTCTTCTTCTTGATATGATAAGTAATATTTATTTTCTGTACATTATCATTCTTATGAGCACCAACTCATTTTGAGGCTACCACCTCTGTTTTACAAGAAACAACTTTTTGAGAGCACCAACTCTCTAGTTTCTCTAGCACCCACTAGAAGGAAGCACCAACTCCCTTTGTGTTTCAACACCAACTAGATGGAAGCACCAACTTCCATTCACACAAGCACCAACCTGTACAAGTTGCAACTTGTTGAGAGCACCAACTCTCTTGATTCTCTAGCACCAACTAGAAGGAAGCACCAACTCCCTGAGTGTTCCAACACCAACTGGATGGAAGCATCAACTTCCGGTGACACAAGCACCAACCTATATAACAAAGAAAAATAGTTCTCCATTTCACCACCCTACCTCCCTATTTTTTATGGTTGCAACCAGATGGAAGCTACAACTCCCTATGTTCAAGCACCCACTTGAAACTCTGAGGACAACAGTTCTCCCTAGCACCACTCTACTAACCTGAGATATAAATCTTTGCTTGCTAAAATTTATTATAGTGATACATGATTTATCAATGGCTTACCACTCTCTTCACTATTTTTGCTGCACTGCTCTGCTCTTTCTTCATCAGTTCCTTCCTTCTTTCATCTCCTTGCGCTTTCTGTTCTTCTGCTTTTTATCCTCTGTAGCATTTTTATGCTCTACTTGTTTTCTCCTGCACAACCTCACATTATGTTCAGCTTCTCTTTTGTTTTTATGCTCTATGCTACCTCTGCATGTCGTTTGTTGTGCCTCTCAACTCTACTTCAGATTGAGCTCACTGTCTCCTTGTACCCACATTCCTAGTTATCGAAGAAGCACACCCTCTTCTCTGCTCTGCATGTCTTTCTCATGCCAGGTACTCTGCAAGATCATCCTGGAAACTCTTCGTATTATCTGTGGTTATACTGAATCCATTCATCATTAGTGGTCGTGATGCTAAGATTATTTATCTTCTCTGGAAGTTACAGTCTTTGATACTTTTCCATCTGTCAATTGTCTCTATGATTAATCTTCATACCACTAGAAGTTAACTCGAGATTCTTGATCTCCTCTGGAGATCACCCTGAAGCCTCTTCGAAATCTCTGGTAGAAACAATCAATGGTTTATTACAGTTACACAGAGAACCTCCGTGCGCTCATGCCTTTGGAAATTTTTCCCTTCCTGATAAAAATACACAGTGGGCGCTAGTTTTTTTGGCTAAGCCCCTTCCTTTCAGATGACCATGAACTGTGATTAGATGCATATCAAAAAGGCATTTAGCAACTCGATGATCTCCAATGTGGAGACTAGCGACATGTTATCTCCTCCCTTAATCCTCCGATGATGTGACCTCCATCTCTGACCCGGGGCTTAACCTCTTGGGTGATTTGTGACTTCGCATATCGCGAACTCCTGCTGTGAGTTGCCTTGATTCTCCCAACTCGATATCTGGGAAGTGGATCTCAGCAGCATGTTAGATCTTCCCTTAACCTTCGCCGATGTGACCATGTCTATGACCAAGGGCCAAACATTCAAGCACTTCACGTTTCGCGAGCTCGCTAACTTAATTTGCAATGTCAGATCAATGATCCACAATGCTACCTCGATCAACAATTGTGATCACTTTCTACATTTCGAGATTTCACATTTCATGATAACAAATCTTAGAGAACCTCCCTTCTTCTGATTCCTGAACTCGTGCTTTCCATATCGATGGTTCACAACCCTCCATGATCCAACAGTCTAGATCAATCCTCGATCCAACGGTCTAGATAAATCCTCTTCATGAACTCAGACTTCGCGAGTTCCTGCAACTCTGCCTTTGACTTTCTCGATTTGGGAGTCAGCCAAATGTTTATCTTCCACCACGTGTCCTCTGGATCCAATGACTCAGATCTCATCATGACTTCGCATTTCATGTAGTTCAAGGACTACTCACCTCCCTTCTCCCGACTCCCAATTTTTCGAAACCTGTTCCAGGTCGACGGCCTACAACCTTTTGTGATCCAACGGCTGTGATGAAATCGAAAACTTGGACTTCGCAAATTCTCACTTCTCCTATCTTTGATTTCCTGACTTGCAAATTATTTCAACTCTGATCTCTCGCCATGTGTCCTGCCTCAATAGAAAACCAGGTTTCCTTCGCATCTTTGGAGTGTTAACTTACTCTTGGGCTTATCCTTCTTGCAGCTCCACTGGATCTAACAGTTGTTATTCCTTCACGCTCTGATCCGACAGCTAAGGTCTAATCTCCTCCTCTGTATGCTCCTCTTGTCTAGACTATGATATGACAACCCAGATCATTCACAGAGCTTGATCCAACGGTCATTGTCTCTCCTCCTCTTGATATTTGGATTTCTCAAATCTCTAAGTGTCAAAGGCCACGACCTTTGATCCTTCTGCGAGCCTTGATGTGTGGGATCCCATATTCATGTCTCAGAATGCTATCTATCCTAATCTTCTCAAGCTTTCTCTTCTACATCTTTCCAAAATACTTCTGGTGCCCTCCTGGTGCATTCTTCATGTAATCATGTCATAGTTGTTGTTGTTCTTTCCTATAAACATGCCATCGTCGTTGATGTTATTTCCATCAATGACAAGCACACTCTACCCATAAACATGCCAATAATCTCCCCCTTTGGCATTCTCCTTAGTGGGGGAGATGCACTATTCTTCTTAGACCTCCAACTGTAGCATGACCACACCTTTTCTCCCCATTTGACATCAATGTCAAATAAAAACATTCTCCCCCTAAGTTGTTGCAAAAATTTGTGGAGGTATCATATATTCAACCAACACATACTCCCCCTAAAAGGATGGACTCTCTTAGGTGAGAGAATGGATGATACCCAGCTTATGACAGTTAGTAAAGACGTCTGCAATTTTTTATGTGGTTGGAATGTAATGAACTTGAACAATCTTGTTGGTGACCTGCTCTCTCAAAAAATGGTATTTTATGGGGATGTTCTTGGTCTTGGAATGAAATACTATATTATGGGACCTGTTCATCTTCATCTTCAGTTGTGTCCTCTGTAGTATACACAATATTTCTCACCTCTCTTACTGGGACTCCTTCATCAACCTTTACTTGTCATAACTGAATGAATCCCCCTGTCACTCTTCTCTCTTTTCTTCTGATTGTTCTCCCCCTTTGTTTCTAAAAGTTTAGCTTTCCCTGACAAGGTCTCTCCTCTTGCTATCTCTACAGGATGTCATGTATATCATTCTGTACATCAGAATATTGTTGTTGCAGATGTTGATGTCCTACTGGAATAATGTGCAATTGTAGCTCATATTTTTAAAACAACCCTTGGATCTTCCCATTTATTCTCATCGATCTCTATTACTGCAATTTCCTTTTTCTTCCATGATGCCTACAATCCAAGGCTTTTATGACCATATTCATCACAATAAAAAAACAATAATTGTTACGAACACTCTCATACCTCCTTTGATTCATCCACGAAGGTGTCTCTCTTCTAAACTTACTTTCAGGTGTATGAGTAGCTTCTGGATGTCTTCCTTGATCTGATCTTATAAATATTGTAGTATTTCTTTCATTCTTTGAACATGAAGAACCTGTGTCATACCTGCTTTCCCTTTTTACAAATCAAGGACTTGTGTCAAACTTGTCTTCACCCTTTACAAATGAAGGACTTGCATCAGGTTTCTTAGGAGTATTGATTTCTTCCTTGTTGTATCCAAGATCGAATTTGTCATTTGGTGATCTCTGACTATCCAATATCTCATCGAGGGTCATGGAGTTGTTCAAGAACTTGATTTGGGTGTTTGACTTCTCAACCTTCTTTCTAAGATTCACAATTTTTTCTTCCATCTTATGACATGATTCTTCTTCTACTTCTTCAATGGGATAAATTCTAACAAAACATTCTTTTGTTGTATCTAAGTCTTCTTCTTTACTGGCAGGGGAGGATTCAATATCAACATTATTATCTTTCCTTATGCCTTTAGCCACCACTTGTCCTCAGTTTATAGAATTTATCTTACAATCTTTAGAAGTGACCAACACTTTACATCCTCTGTCACGCATTTGACCTACACTGAGAAAATTATGTTTCAACCCATCTACAAGAATAATATCCTGGGCATCTCCTTTTCCATTACTCAAACTCTGCATCCCTTTACCCTTAATTTTACCTAGTTCATCATTTCCAAAGGTCATATTTCTTGTTTTTCTTTTACTTATAGACATAAAATTATCCTTGTCTCTAGTCATGTGCTTGGAGCATCCACTGTCTATATACCAGGGGTCTTTTTTTTTTTTGAGATGAAGATACTAGACCACATTTTTCACTATCTTTGTTTTTCCATGTGCTGGCATCTCTAGATAAGGGTTTTACCCTTGTATCTGCTTTGTAATTCTTCAAATGGCAGTTTGCAGCTTTGTGGATGAAGTTATGATAGTTATAACATTTGAGCTCATCGTTCAATAGGTCAAAGTGATTGCTACAATGCTATCGACTCATTGGTTGTTTAGTTCCATGTTGCAAGGATTGTTTATTTCTTGACTTCCTCAGTTGCATATCTCTAAACTTAATTTGACAGTTTTCAATCTTATGAACAAAATTAGAGCAGTAAAAATAGTAACCATGGAATAAATTTTGGTACCTGAAGGATGGCCTTCTTCTTGGCATTTGTTGCTCCATATTCTGATATCTTTGTTTTTAATAAGGGATCATCTTGTCTTTATTAGCTTCTGGTGGCAAAGTACTCACATGGTCTGATTGTCTGTTGACTTGGAACTTGATCATCTTTACTGGCTCTTTGTTTTCTGGTTGTTTGTTGCTTGAACCACTTACATAGCCTAAATTGGTCTTCAACAAAGGAGATCTTTGTTTTCTCAGAATGTCATTTAGTTCTATTGAGGATTTAATGCTTGGAATATTTTGGAGATACAATGCTTCAAACTTCTCCATCTATTTTCTGGTTTTTACTACCTCTTCTTCCAAGGCTTCACATCTTATCTTCTTATCTGATAACTGTTGTTTCAGAATGTCCTCTATTTTCTTTGCCTCTTCTTGTTCCACTTTTAGCAGGGCAAAGCCCTCATCAGGTTTTTTACTGTCTTTCTCGAACTGTATCAACTATTGTTTTTTCTTTTTCTTCTTAAATATGAGTCTATAAATCTCTTCTAAAGCACTTATCAGTTCTCCTTCCAAGTCGACCACGGCTTCTTAATCATTAACCTCACTTCCTATGATTTTATTATCATAATACTCTTTGGCCATAAGAATCAATTCATTAACCTTATCTTCACAAAAAGAGTCATTATCTGTATCTTCTAAGGAGTAATCATTGTTTACACATAAACTTTTCTTTTTACCAAATCTCTTGGATTTGTACTCCTCTTCACCTTCACATTTCTGGTCCTTATTATTGTGTGGACACTTAGATGAAAAGTGACCTATCTTTCCACAGTTAAAACATTTGAATGAAAAATTGCCTTGGTACTTGCCTAATCCTTTCTTTAGTCTTCTCACAAATTTTTCTTCAATTTCATTGGGCTCAGAATCCTCATTCTTATCTGCTTTAAAAGATGCTTCTCTAGTGGTAGATTTATCTTTACTAATCCTCATTTGATAAGAAGTTAGAGTTCCTAGGAGTTGATCAATAGAAAGTCTTAAGATCATTCAGTTCTTCTATTGAAAAAACTTTTGGATTGAATCTATCAGGCAGAGACCTTAAAATCTTCTGAACTAAAAATGTGTCTTCAATCTTCTCACCAAGACTCTTCATGAAATTCACTCTCTTCAACTCTAAGAAAGTACTTCCCAACCGTTTCATCCTCTTTCATATTTAGTTGTTCAAATTGTAATCTGTAGGTTTGAATCTTGGCATCCTTTACCTTCTCATTACCTTCATAACTGCTAATGAGTTTGTCCCACATTCCTTTGGCAGATTCTAAGTGCATAACTTTTACAAATTCTCCTTCTGTAAGCCCACTCATAATAGCATTCATATCCTTAGCATTGAAGCTGAATTCTAGCTTGTCATCCTTAGAAGCTAGTAGTACTGGATTTACATAACGAGTCTCTACCACATCCCAAACATCTGCACCTAAATCCATTATGTAGGTTCTTATCCTAACTTTCTAGAAGGAAAAATGTGTTCCATTGAATAGAGGGGCCTTGTTGGTTGAAATTCCTCCATGGCTAGTCATGTTTAAGATCTAATATCTACCCTTAAACAAAGAGAACTTTCTCTGATACCAATTGTTGGACAACTTAGAGGGGGGGGTGAATCAGTTGTTATTGTTCTTAAACAATTATACCCATTTTTAATCTCATGAAAAAACACTCAATGATGATCACAATAATTCAGTGAAGTAAGAAATAGAGTATTCACCATCAATCACACACATGAAACACACAGAGACATATATTACTGAGGAAACCCATAAAGGGAGAAAACCTCTTCTTATTGATATGATAAGTAATCTTTATTTTATGTACATTATCATTCTTATGAGCACCAACTCCTTTTGAGGCTACCACCTCTATTTTACAAGAAGAAACTTGATGAGATCACCAACTCTTGGGTTTCTCTAGCACCCACTAGAAGTAAGCACCAACTCCCTTTGTGTTCCAACACCAACTGGATGGAAGCACCAACTTCCAATCACACAAGCACCAACCTGTACAAGCTGCAACTTGCTGAGAGGACCAACTCTCTTGATTCTCTAGCACCAACTAGAAGGAAGCACCAACTCCCTGATTGTTCCAACACCAACTGGATGGAAGCATCAACTTCTAGTCACACGGGCACCAACCTATATAACAGAGAACAATAGTTCTCCCTTTTACCACCCTACCTCCCTAGTTTTTCTAGCTACAACCAGATGGAAGCTACAACTCCCTATGTTCAAGAACCCACTTGAAACTCTGAGGATAACAGTCCTCCCTAGCACCACCCTACCACCTTGAGATATAAATCTTTGTGTGTTGAAATTTATTACAGTGATACAGGATTTATCAATGGCTTACCAGTCTCATCATTGTTCTACTACACCGCTCTTATCTTCCTACATCAGTGTATTCCTTTTTGCATCCCCTTGCACTTTCTATTCTTCTACTTTTTATCCTCTGTAGCATTTCTATGCTCTACTTTTTTTCTCCTGTGCAACCTCACATTCTGTTCAACTTCTCTTCTATTTTTATGCTCTATGCTACCTCTGCATGTCATTTGTTGTGCCTCTCAACTCTACTTCATATTGAACTCACTGTTAGCGGTCTCAAGAATTTAAACCTTTATTTGACTACACAGTGAAATTGATGACTCTCCAAACTTGACATCGAGATTTGGTGATCCTCTAAACTCGGTGACCCTCCAGACTTGACATTTTATGCAAAAAACTCAATAAGATTGGAAATATCCTTTCCAACTGACGTAACGAACTTATTTTTAAGCTCATGGTCACTCACATGACCGTCGTACCAATGTATATAAAAAAAATTCAACGAAAAACCAATATCACTTTTTCGGCAATCCAACGGTTGTTATCATTTTGAACAAAAGGTAGGGTGCTTGACAGGTCAACCTGATCTTTAGGATGGTGAGGTTCTCAAGGATTCCAAGCACCTAGAGCCCCCACCATACCCTTTCTCTATGAGTCGATATAGCTTAGTGACTGTTGTGTATATAAACACATACGAATCGTTTTACACTATCAATGTGGGATAAATCCCAATTGCCAAGTTAATCACCACCATTGATCGTTAGATCAGACAGTTGTTGAGACTCCACCTACAACTCTTCATACTTAATCCTCTACTTCTGAAAGAGGATTCATCCATGTAATTTCATTTTGAATTGACGGTAAGAGTTCAAACATTAGTGCCACTTCTGTACAAGACAACCCAGCTACGAATCCTGTGAAGTTCCTCTCTGCTTCCATTTTTCTCTGTGTGATACGATTTAGAAGGAATTGAAGGACTAAATAAACTATCAATGAATCATCAGAATCATTGAGATATTGGATTCGTTGATGCAAGGCGCAGGATCATTCATTTTAAAAACACATCTAAGGAAGTTACAAAAATATTGTGATCATGTGAAACTGCAATATCATTTATAGCTAATTTATGATCCATAATATGCGCAACTATAATTACCTGAGGTCACCATGTGCCATCAGGAACAAATGTTTGAGAATAAGAAGACAGCATCACTGCTTCAGATGATGATGGGGAACCAGTAACTCGATCAACTGATAATGAGGAGCCTTTATCAACAATGTCCAAAAGAGTTGTATCTGCATTCATTTGTGTTCTTGCAGCTCCATTTCTAATGACCTTACTAAATTATTGATCCAAGTGGATATCGGTGGCCACCCACCTTTTCCAAATGGCTCAAAACAGTTTTATGGCAATTTTGGCAATTTACTATTTTTAGCAGGTTTTAACTTCCGGGGCCATTTTGAGGGCCCAAATGAAGGTTT
>JZKD02S1613544.1:140479-153745 GCA_000966675.3 Picea glauca
AATCTTCTGAATCTCATGCTCAAAATTGAAAGAGGGGGTAGGTTTAGGAGCTTCTCTTACCTCAGTGACAGGCTCTTTGGCTGTTGGCGAAGCACTCTGAGTCTTCTTTTCTTTAACTGTGGTTTTTGCAGTTTTAGTAAGCCTATCTACTATGAGGGATTGGTCTGAGTTGTCGAAGTCTCCTTCTTTCCTTCTCGACCTGAGATTATATCTGTTAGAAGTGTGACCAGCCCTTTCTCCCTTCCCTAACTCATGGATCTGAATGTTCATCAAAGATCTTTCATATGCAGACTGAGTCAAGTGGGGAAAAGGGGGAGTCTCTTCAATACAGTGAATTTCTGGTCCAAACTCATCTATCTCCTCTCTTTCCTCATGATCAACTAGGTTGTTTTGGAGGGGGTTTTGAACCCTTTGATCATCTCTATATTTTCCCCTTTGTTCCCTCAGGAAAACCTGAGGCATATTGTTAGCAAGTTGTCTGAAACCTCTATTATCAGTGTTCTGGGGATTTATGTACATGGGCTTCCCCTCTAATTCCCACCTTTCTATCTTGGCAGCAAGTGATTTTATTGCTCTGGTTGTCTCATCTGTCTGATGGGGCAGGGGAGAGGAACTGGACGAGGGAGCTTCAGGCCTGCTCTTTGACATATTTCTGTCACCGGCGTTCCTGAGTCGGTTGACGGCCAATATGTTGGATTCCACCTCCACGGTTGCGTCTTGCATGTGTGCCAGCGTAACAGCTCTCCTCTCCCTTAGCAATAGGCAGAAATCGGGATCGAAGGCGCTGGAGTAAGTGATCTTTGCAGAGGCTTCGGAGGGTTTTATCTCAGCAGGAATTTTGTTGTACATTTTATTAAATCTCTTGGACAAGTCAGAAACAAACTCTCCTTCCTTTCTCTTCAACGACCCAAACTCTATCATGTAATACATGAAGTCTTTTTTATCTCCCCATTGTCTCAAAAAGGCATTATCTAAAGCTCTGATCACATCAATAGATCCAGGAGGCAGGGCCCTGAACCAGTTCCTAGCCTCTCCTTGGAGACTATGGACAAAAATTTTCATCCATACGTCTATGTGCATGATAACATTATCATCCGTGAAAGTGTAAAAGGCTGCTATGTGATCTTCAGCAGTTATATCCCCCTCGCCTGTAAACTTGGGCAGCTTCTTTAGGTATCCTTCTGGTGGGAGGTTATTGAGAGGCTTTGGTAGCATGAGGGGAGCGTATCTAGCAGCTATGATGACCTCTATTTCGTTCATAGGGGGATTTTCTCCGGCCATAGGAATATTAGGTGGAGGAGAACTCAGAGGAGAAGGAGTTCACGAAGGGGCTGCGGGAAATGAGTCTCGAAGTGAAGTGGGAAACAAGAGAGGATTTAAGGAGAAAGATAACGAGCTCAAGTCAGCAGGTACTCCTCCTTGTGCAGGAGTGGGGAAATCTTCTGTGGTCGTGGGTCTATGCCAAGGTACAACTTCAGAGGAGAGGGGAGTGGCAAGGATTTCTTCCTCCAATCCCAAACCAGGAGGGGAAAACTCAGCAGGAACACTCCCAAAATTCAGGAAACGGGAAACTTGTGAAGGAGGTCTATCAAGAAACTGAAGGGGATAAAACGGAGTTCTTACAGAAGGATATGGAGGATTACCTATTTCGGCGGTGGAAGCTTCTTCTTCAGGGGCCTTTCCTTTTCTGAGAACCACCTCTGGATCAGTTTCAGGTGTAGCTAGCAGTAGCTGTGGATGAGATCGCGTGTGTCTGCCTCTGAAAGCCACAATTTATAGAGCAAGTTCTCCCCAGCGGAGTCGTCACAATGGAGTCACCAGGCGCATGGCAGCAATCTTGATAATTCTGATATCTGATGCACCTTCAGAATCAGTTAATCGTTTTCGTTCAATCCTGGGGAAAATATTCAACTTCGTCCCCGGCAACGGCGCCAGAAATGTTGGCGATGGAAGTCACTCCTGGATTGCTAGCAGGAGAAGAGCCCGACGCCCATCAGTTTTATGTCACAGTGGTTTTTTATGGGTGATCAAATGGACAGAGATTCAGGGAAATGTCACTCTAACTCAGAGACTGGGTCCGGCATGTATGAAACAAAGGAGGTCTTGATCTAACTTCAATTAGTGTGTTAATTAAAAGGTGAATAGGTGGAATATTTGATAAGAAGAGTGAACAAACTACTTCGGGCGACAGGATTTCGGTAATTTGTAGAAGAAAAACTCTAAAAGCGAGATCCTCAGGTTCAGGGTTTCGAAATACTGAAGAAGGGATTTGACTGGATTCTCCAATTCCAAGTCGTTCAGCGTTAGGAAAGTCACAAGGATTGATTAGAGGCAATGCGACTGTCACAATGATCAAATTCTACATCATCCTATAACAGTTGCAACTCGACTCGATTCTCCAATTCCGAGCAGCTCTAACACAGTTTGAACAAAGACATGAAAGAAACTGACATTCATAAGGCAATAAATCTCAAGAGTTCATACATAACTAGAGATAACAGTGCTTCATTAAAGCTTTACAACCGGGAGCTCTGCTCTACCATCGATAGATACAAAAATGGTGAAAACGCATTCATATACTCAAAAACCACAACGGCAACAAAATCAACACACTACATTAAAAGCTTTACATCTGCATGGCCTCTGACAATCTACACCTACGGTCTATGAATGATCGTGCACCTACAGAGGAAACAATCGAACCACTGACAGCTCCGTAGGCGAATTGACGTGCTCTTAACTCGTCGCCGGACTTTCCCATTATGGCGGAGGTGATGTCTAACCACCACCAAATGCCTCCATAACTGCTTCATGGGGATTGATAACGGCCCAGCCAACTTGGTACTTTAGTGACGTGGAAGGCCCCTTGCACTGACACCTAGGTTGGCTGATTGGCCTGATGAATATGCGTGGAGGCAGGTGCAAAGGATCAGCGGATAATGAGGGGTGGTGGAACCAGATCCGTGAGGGTGGAATAAGGAGTGATGAGGTGTAAGGGAGGTGATAGGGGAAGCTACATGGCGGAAGAAGATAAGAGGAGGGGGAAGGTGATGAGATATAAGGGGCACTCTTTGGTGGAGGCTATCGTGGAAAGGAGAGGGACACATGGCAGGTGGTAAATGAATGATAAGATGGAGAAGGGACCACCTGGACTAAAGCGGAGATAGACAGATGACACATGGCAACGAGGGAGAGGTGGCTCAGGAAGATGGCATAACAGGGGAAGGGCCCACGTTAGTTAAACATAGAGCAGCTGAGAAGGATGGGATCACACGAACGTCATTTATCCAGGCACTTAGATCTCAGCCATTGGGAAGTTGTGCGCCCGATTCTGGACCCCCCCCCCCCTCGGCTTAAAGGTAGAAAGGAAGGGGGGGTCTGAAAATGCCTTGAGCTCCGCTGATCCGGGCGCTCCGATCAGGACCGTTGAAGAGATGTGCCCTCGATTCTAGACCCCCCCCCCCTCGGCTTAAAGGTAGAAAGGTCGGGGGGTCCGGAATCCTATATGCACCGTTGATCCGGGCATGCGAATCTCTGCCGCCCAGACTTGCTTGTCGCTTACCATGGGTGCATTAAAATTCCAAACTTAGGACAAGTGGGTTTTTAACCCATTCCTTTGCATTCTATCCCCCTTACAGGAAATATCGCTAACAAAATACAATCGCTCTCGCAGACCCAAGAAACCCTCAATGGCAGAAGAAAAGCAAAACGACAGAGAAAACGATCCCATATATATGTTGCTTGAGAAAGCTCTCACGCGACAGAGAGACGAAATGATGGAGAATTTTTCCCACATCCTTCAACACCTACCGATAGCATCAGGTGCATATTCATCAAGTGGCCACTTTGGAGGCATCTCGTCTTTCAAGGTACAAGTTAACTTTGATATTCCTGTATTTGAAGGATAAATAGATGAATAAGCTCTATAAAAATGGTTAACTCTGCTAGAAGGTTATTTCTTTGTTCACAATTTTTTCGACAAAGAAAAGATCACCTTCGCACTCCTTAAAGCTCCCCCTCATGTAAAACATTGGTGGGAAACTTACTGGGAGCAAATATCCATAGAGGAGTCTGGAATATGAGGACCACTACATGAGATAGACCACACTACGGCAAGAGAGGGGCCAAGCATTTCCGGAGTTCACCAATACATTCCATACCTTGCGCACCAAACTGGGTATCAAACACTCTAAGCGACATTTGGTTCTGAAATACCGTGGGCCTCTACACAGATACATCCAGACTGAAATGGATTTTCTGGACATCTCATCACTTGGTGTTGCGTATCGATATGCTGTTAAAATTGAACAGAAATTTAAGCACCGGAACAAATGAGAGTTCAGGTCTACAAATCTGCAACAACAAAAGTATGACAAAGATGGTCGTAACAAACAGTTTCCCAAAAGCCAATCCAAGACATAGGAAAAGAAGGGTCACGGGAAGACAAAGAAGGACACCAGAAAATGGTGTGATTTCCACAAAATCCCCTGGCACAACACCGATGAATGTCGCTCAAAACAGTCATTGGTGGCCAAGATCAATGACAAGGAGTCGAACCCTGATTCGGAATCTGATTCTGAAAATACTGGTAAAGGACAAATCATTGATGCAGACCCCACTGCTATTGTCACTACCGCAACAATTCAACCAGACGAACCAACAGATCCTAAAGAGGGGGAGCACCTTTTTCATTCACATATGTGGGTGAAGGGGACCCCGCTGCATTTTATTGTCGATAGCGGCAGCTAGAAAAACCTCATCTCAGTAGAGGTCATCAAACAGTTAGGATTGTCGACAACACCACACCCGCAGCCATACAACATCGGGTGGATTTGGCAAGGACGAGATCTCCGTGTCAACCAACAGTTTCGATTGTCATACGGCATCCAACCCTTCAAGGATGAGGTATTATGTGATGTTTCCCCACTAGATGTCTATGATGTTCTCTTGGGCCAACCATATATGTGGAGATGCCATGTTATTTATGAGTCTTGACCCCATAATGTCATTGTTCCTTTGGGTGGTCATCTCTACAGAATACCAGAGGTATTTCCGACTACTGTTCCACCTAAAAAGTGTCTCAAGGTAGTATCTCATCCTGCAAAATTCAGCTTCTTCACAATCTTTTCAAAAGGAGAACAGAAGGACACTGCAACCACTACAGTCTCACCGACTGCACCTTATATCCAATAGAAGTAGGTCAACAAGGTTGCAGCAAAGCGCAAATATTCCTTTTGCACAGCTTCCTCTCATGTAGCTCGACTTGTTGAACAACCTCAACTTCAACAAGTTCATGACAGACTTCCATGAACTAAGCAGTGCGACATCTCCAGCAATACAAGCAGCTCACCCAGATGCAGATCCAGCAAATGGTTTTCCCTCTCCCCCGAGAACTCAATGCAATGGATACCATTATTTCCTAAAGAGGGAGGATTGATCCAGGTGGATATCGGTGGCCACCCACCTTTTCCAAATGGCTCAAAATAGTTTTCTGGCAATTTTCGCAATTTACTATTTTTAGCAGGTTTTAACTTCTGGGGCCATTTTGAGGGCCCAAATTAAGGTTTTTCAAGATTTAGGTTCTCTATGACATTCAAAGGTATTATTAAGCCCCCAAAATGAATCTCCTTGATGATACCTTTCCAACGAGCTATCACACACTTAAAACGGAGATCGTATGCAAAAGTTACGACCCCGGGAAGTTGATGTACTCACTTACCCAAATGGGGCCCACGTGACTTTTGGCGCTTCATCTCCCAGGTTTAGGTTTTTGGATGTCTAGGGTTTTTGGCATTCCTTATTATTGCAAAAAGGCCTTCAGAGACTCATTGTAATCATCTACTTGTGAATGTGAGTACTCGACACATCTCTTCTCAAAGATAAGCTGCCACCATTCTAGCGAGTCTTTCACTCTGTATTTTTATAGTCTCTGTATATTTCTTTGATTAATAGAAATCGTTTATTATTGTATATCTGTGTTTATGATAGCATATTTGATACATTTCTATTATATTATTGAATATCTGCAATATATCTGTGCATTTTTTTATTATATCTCCGCTCTCATTTCGTGTTGAAAATAATCTGGATCGGTGGTATCAGAGCAGGCTACGCTTGATCATTTTTTTCAGTGCATGTCCCCGACAAGGTCTGAGTATAGAAATTTGGGTCTCGAGCTTATCTCTCTTGAAGACAACTGCTCTCACACACCCAAGATATCCTCAATGGCGGAAGAAAATAAAAATGACGGAGCAGACGATCCTATCAATCTGTTGCTTAAGCAATCTCTCACGCGACAGAGGGACGAAATGATGGAGAATTTTGGCCACATCCTTCAACTCCTACCGATATCATCAGGTGCATCTTCATCAAGCGGTCAGTTTGGAGGCACCTCGCCTTTCAAGGTACAAGTTAACTTTTATAGTCCTGTATTTGAAGGACAGATGGATGCAGAAGCCCTAGAAAAATGGTTAAACCTGGTAGAAGGTTATTTCTCTATTCCCAATTTTTGCAACAAAGAAAAGATCAGCTTCACACTCCTTAAAGCTCTCCCTCGTGTCAAACATTGGTGGGAAACTTACTGGGAGAAAAGTTCCACAGAGGAGTAGAATATATGGGCTCGATCCCACTTGGGATTGTTTTGTGGATGCGGTAAAGGAATAGTATTACCCAGTTGGAAACTATGAGGACCAGTACATGAGATGGACCACACTACGGCAAGAGAGGGTCCAAGAAGTTTTGTAGTTCACCAATACCTTCCATACCCTAGGAAATAAGCTGGGTATCAAGGACACCGAGGGATATTTGGTTCTGAAATACTGTGGGGCTCTACACAGATACATCCAGACTGAAATGGATTTTTTGGACATCTCATCACTCGATGTTTCTTATTGATATGCTATTAAAATTGAGCAGAAATTTAAGCACCAGAACAAACGAGAGTTCAGGTAAGAAAATCCGCAACAACCAAAGTATGACAAAGACGGCCCTAACAAACAGTTTCCCGAAAACCAATCTAAGACACAGGAAAACAAGGGTCACGGGAAGACAAAGAAGGACACCGAAAAATGGTGTGATTTCCACAATAGCCCCTGGCACAACACCGATGAATGTCTCTCAAAACAGTCACTGGTGGTCGAGATTAAAGACAAGGAGTTGAACCCTGATTCGAAATATGTTTCTGAAAATACGGGTAAAGGACAAATCATTGACGTAGACCCCACTACTATTGTCGCGACCGCAGCAATTCAACCAGAAGAACCAACATATCCTTAAGAAGGGGAGCACCCTTTTCATTCATAGATGTGGGTGAAGGGGACCCCGCTACATTTTATTGTTGATAGCAGAAGCCAAAAAAACCTCATCTCACCAGAGGTCGTCAAACAGTTGAGATTGTCAACAACACCACACCCGCAGCCATACAACATTGGAAGGCTTCGGCAAGGACAAGATCTCTGTGTCAACCAACATTATCGATTGGCATACGGCATCTAACCCTTCAAGGATGAGATATTATGTGATGTTTCCCCACTGGATGTCTATGATGTTGTCTTGGGCCAACCATATATGTGGAGATGCCATGTTGTTTAAGAGTCTCGACCTCGTAGTGTCATTGTTACTTTGGGGGATCATATCTACAGAATAAAAAAGGTATTTCCGACTACTGTTCCACAAAAAAAATTTCGCAAGGTAGTATCTCATACTGCAAAATTCAGCTTCTTCACAATTGTTCAAAAGGGGAACAGAAGGACACTTCAACCACTACAGTCTCACCCCCTACACCTTCTATCCAACAGAAGTAGGTCAACAAGGTTGCATAAAAGCACAAAGACTCCTTCTGCACACCTTCCTCTCATGTAACTCGACTTGTTGAACAACCTCAACTTCAACAGGTTCATGACAGACTTCCACAAACTAAGCAGTGTGACGTCTCCAGCAATACAAGCAGTTCACCCAGATGCAGATCCAGCAAATTCTTTTCCCTCTCCCCTGGGAACTCAACACAATGGAGACCATTGCTTCCTAAGGAGGGAGGATTTATCGAGGTGGATATCGATGGCCACCCACCTTTTCCAAATGGATCAAAACAGTTTTCTAACAATTTTGGCAATTTACTATTTTTACTAGGTTTTAACTTCCAAGGCAATTTTGAGGGCCCAAATAAAGGTTTTTTGAGATCGAGGTTCTCAATGATATTAAAAGGCATGATTTATCATCCAAAATTAATCTCCTCGATGATACCTTTCCAACCAGCTATCACACGCCTAAAACGGATATCGTATGCAAAAGTTACGACCCCGGCAAGTTGATGTACTCACTTACCCAAACGGGGCCCACATGACTTTTGGCGCTTCATCTCCCAGGGTTAGGTTTTTGGATGTATAGGGTTTTTGGAATTCCTTCTTATTGTAAAAATGCCTTCATATCCTCATTGTAATCATCTTCTTGCGAATGCAAGTAGCTGTCACATCTCTTCTCGGAGATAACCTGTCACCATTCTAGCGAGTCTTTCACTCTGTATTTTTACAGTCTCTGTACATTTCTTTGATTAATAGAAATTGTGTATTACTGTATATCTGTGTTTACGGTTGCATCTTTGATACATTTCTATTATATTATTGAATATCTGCAATATCTTTGTGCATTTATTTATTATATCTCCACTCTCATTTTGTGCCGAAAATAATCTGGATCAGTGGTATCGGAGCAGGCTGCTCTTGATCGTTTTTTTTTCTGTGGATGTCCTCGACGATGTCCGAGTATAACAATTTGGGTCTCGATATTGTCTCTCTTGAATAAAACCACTCTCGCACACCCAAGAAACCCTCAGTGGCGGAATAAAAGAAAAATGACGGAGCAGATGATCATATCAATCTGTTGTTTGAGCAAGCTCTCACGCAACAAAGGGACGAAATGATGGAGAATTTTGTCCACATCCTTCAATGCCTATTGATTGCATCAGGTGCATATTTATCAAGCGGCCACTTTGGAGTCACCTCGCCTTTCAAGCTACAATTTAACTTGATATTCCTGTATTTGAAGGACAAATAGATGCAGAGGCCCTAGAAAAATGGTTAACACTGCTAGAAGGTTATTGCTTTGTTCACAATTTTTCCGACAAAGAAAAGATCACCTTCGCACTCCTTAAATCTCTCCCTCATGTCAAACATTGGTGGGAAACTTACTGGGAGAAAAGTTCCACAGAGGAGTCTCGAATGTATGGGGTCGATCCCAATTGGGAATTTTTTATTGGATGCGGTAAAGGAATAGTATTACCCTGTTGGCAACTATGAGGACTAGTACATGAGATGGACCACACTACGGCAAGAGAGGGGCCAAGCAGTTCCGGAGTTCACCAATACCTTCCATACCTTGCGCACCAAGCTAGGTATCAAAGACTCCCAGGGAGATTTGGTTCTTAAATACCGTGGGGCTCTACACAGATACATCCAGACTGATATGGATTTTCTAGAAATCTAATCACTTGGTGCTGCTTATCGATATGTTGTTAAAATTGAGCATAAATTTAAGCGACAGAACAAACAAGATTTTGGGTAAGCTAATCTGCAACAACCAAAATATGACAAAGATGGCCCTAACAAATAGTTTCCCGAAAACCAGTCCAAGACATAGGAAAAGAAGGGTCACAGGAAGACAAAGAAGGACACTGGAAAATGGTGTGATTTCCACAAAATCCCCTGGCACAACACCGATCAATGTCGCTCAAAACAGCCATTGGTGGCCGAGATCAAATATAAGGAGCCAAACCCTGATTCAGAATATGATTCTGAAAATACTGGTAAAGGACAAGTCATTGACGCAGACCCCACTGCTATTTTCGCGACCACAACAATTCAACCAAAAGAACCAACAAATCCTGAAGAGGGGGAGCGCCTTTTTCAGTCACAGATGTCGGTGAAGGGGACCCCGCTGCATTTTATTGTTGATAGCAGAAGCTAGAAAAACCTCATCTCAGCAGAGGTCGTCAAACAGTTGGGATTGTCGACAACAACACACCTGCAGCCATACAACATCGGGTGGCTTTGGCAAGGATGAGATCTCTGTGTCAACCAATAGTGTCGATTGTCATACGGCATCCAACCCTTCAAGGATGAGGTATTATGTGATGTTGCCCCACTGGATGTCTATGATTTTCTCTTGGGCCAACAATATATGTGGAGACGCCATGTTGTTTATGAGTCTCAACCCCGTAGTATCATTGTTACTTTGGGGGGTCATCTCTACAGAATACCAGAGGTAGTTCTGACTATTGTTCCACCTAAAAAGTGTCGCAAGGTAGTATCTCATACTGCAAAATTTAGCTTCTTCACCATCTGTTCAAAAGGGGAACAGAAGGACACTGCAACCATTATAGTCTCACCCACTGCACCTTCTATCCAGCAGAAGCATGTCACCAAGGTTGCAGCAAAGCGCAAAGATTTCTTCTGCACACCTTCCTCTCATGTAGCTCGAGTTATTGAACAACATCAACTTAAATAGGTTCATAACAAACTTCCACAAACTAAGCAGAGTGACGTCTCTAGCAATACAAGAAGCTCACCCAGATGCAGATCCAATAAATGCTTTTCCCTCTCCCCCCGGGAACTCAACACAATGGAGACCATTGCTTCCTAAGGAGGGAGGATTGATCTAGGTGGATATCAGTGGCCACCCACCTATTCCAAATGGCTCAAAATAGTTTTCTGACAATTTTGGCAATTTACTATTTTTAGCAGGTTTTAACTTCCGGGGCCATTTTGAGGGCCCAAATGAAGGTTTTTCAAGATCAAGGTTCTCAATGATATCCAAAGGAATGACTGAGTGCTCATAATTAATCTCCTCAATGATACCTTTCCAACGAGCTATCACACGCCTAAAACAGAGATCGTATGCAAAAGTTACGACCCCAAGAAGTTGATGTACTGACTTACCCAAACGGGGCCCACATGACTTTTGGCGCTTTATCTCCCAGTGTTAGGTTTTTGGATGTCTAGGTTTTTTGGCATTCCTTCTTATTGAGAAAAGGTCTTCAAAGCCTCATTGTAATCATCTTCTTGCAAATGCAAGTAGCCGTCACATCTCTTCTGAGAGATAAGTTGCCACCATTCTAGCAAGTCTTTCACTCTATATTTTTACAGTCTCTGTACATTTCTTTGATTAATAGAAATCGTGTATTACTGTATATCTGTGTTTATGGTTGCATATTTGATACATTTATGTTATATTATTAAATATCTGCAATATCTCTGTGCATTTCTTTATTATATCTCCACTCTCATTTCGTGCCAAAAATAATCTGGATCAATGGTATCAGAGCAGACTTCTCTTGATCATTTTTTTCAGTGCATGTCCCCGACGAGGTCCGAGTATAGCAAGTTGGGTCTCGATATTGTCTCTATTGAAGAAAATCTCTCTCTCACACCCAAGAAACCCTCAATGGCGGAATAAAATAAAAACGACGGAGCAGACGATCCTATCAATCTGTTGCTTGAGCAAGCTCTCACGCGACGGAGGGACGAAATGATGGAGAATTTTGCCCACATCCTTCAACGCCTACCGATAGCATCAGGCGCATCTTTATCAAGCAGCCACTTTTTAGGCACCTCTCCTTTCAAGGTACAAGTTAACTTTGATATTCCTGTATTTGAGGGACAGACAGATGTAAAAGCCCTAGAAAAATGGTAAACTCTGCTAGAAGGTTATTTCTTTGTTCACAATTTTTTCGACAAAGAAAAGATCACCTTCACACTCCTTAAATCTCTCCCTCATGTCAAACATTGGTGGGAAACTTACTGGGAGAAAAGTTCCACAGAGGAGTCTGGAATGTATGGGGATGATCCCACTTGGGATTTTTTTGTGGATGTGGTAAAGGAACAGTATTACCCTGTTGGCAACTATGAAGACCAGTACATGAGATGGACCACACTACGGCAAGAGAGGGGCCAAGAAGTTCCAGAGTTCACCAATACCTTCCATACCTTGCACACCAAGATGGGTATCAAAGACTCCCAGGGACATTTGGTTCTGAAATACCGTGGGGCTCTACACAGATACATCCAAACTGAAATGGATTTTCTAGACATCTCATCACTCATTGTTGCTTATGGATATACTATTAAAATTGAGCATAAATTTAAGCAATAGAACAAAGGAGAGTTCGGGTCTACAAATCCGTAACAACCAAAGTATGACAAAGACTGCCCTAACAAACAGTTTCCTGAAAACCAGTCCAAGACACAGGAAAAGAACGGTCACGGGAAGATAAAGAAGGACACCGAAAAATGGTGTGATTTCCACAAAATCCCCTACCACAACACCGATGAATGTCTCTCAAAACAGTCATTAGTGGCCGATATCAAAGACAAGGAGCCGAACCCTAATTCAGAATCTGATTCTAAATATACTGGTAAAGGACAAATCATTGACGCAGACCCCACTTCTATTGTCGTGACCACAACAATTCAACTAGAAGAACCAACAGATCCTGAAGAGGGGGAGCATCTTTTTCATTCACAGATGTGGGTGAAGGGGACCCTGCTTCATTTTATTGTTGATAGCGGAAGCCAGAAAAACTTCATCTCAAAAGAGGTCATCAAACAATTGGGATAGTCGACAACACCACACCCGTAGCCATACAACATCAGGTGGCTTCAGCAATGATGAAATCTCCATGTCAATCAACAGTGTCGATTTTCATATGGCATCCAACCCTTCAAGGATGAGGTATTATGTGATTTTTTCCCACTGTATGTCTATGATGTTCTCTTGGGACAAACATATATGTGGAGATGCCATGATGTTTATGAGTCTCGAACCCATAGTGTCATTGTTACTTTGGGGGGTCATCTCTATAGAATACCAGAGGTAGTTCTGACTATTGTTCCACCTAAAAAGTGTCGCAAGGTAGTATCTCATACTGCAAAATTTAGCTTCTTCACAATCTGTTCAAAACGGGAACAGAAGGACACTGCAACCACTACAGTCTCACCCCCTGCACCTTCTATCCAACAGAAGCATGTCGACAAGGTTGCAGCAAAGCGCAAAGATTCCTTCTGTACACCTTCCTCTCATGTAGTTTGACTTGTTGAACAACCTCAACTTGAATAGGTTCATGACAGACTTCCACAAACTAAGTAGTGCGATGTCTCCAGCAATACAAGCAGCTCACCCAGATGCAGATCCAGCAAATGCTTTTCCCTCTCCCCCAGGAACTCAACGCAATGGAGACCATTGCTTCCTAAGGAGGGAGGATTGATCCAGGTGGAT
>JZKD02S1613544.1:153795-169606 GCA_000966675.3 Picea glauca
CCTTTTCCAAATGGCTCAAAACAGTTTTCTGGCAATTTTGGCAATTTACTATTTTTAGCAGGTTTTAACTTCCAGGGCCATTTTGAGGGCCCAAATGAAGGTTTTTCGAGATCGAAGTTCTCAATTATATTCAAAGGGATGATTCAGCCCCAAAAATGAATCTCCTTGATGATACCTTTCCAACGAGCTATCACACGCCTAAAACGGAGATCGTATGTAAAATTTACGACCCTGGGAAGTTGATGTACTCACTTACCCAAACGGGGCCCACATGACTTTTGGCGCTTCATCTCCCAAGGTTAGGTTTTTGGATGTCTAGGTTTTTTTGCATTCCTTCTTATTGTAAAAATTCCTTGAGTTCCTCATTGTAATCATCTTCTTGCGAATGCGAGTAGCCGTCACATCTCTTCTCAGAGATAAGTTGTCACCATTCTAGCGAGTCTTTCACTCTGTATTTTTACAGTCTCTGTACATTTCTTTGATTAATAGAAATCATGTATTATTGTATATCTGTGTTTATGGTTGCATATTTGATACATTTATGTTATATTATTGAATATCTTCAATTTCTCTGTGCATTTCTTTATTATATCTCCACTCTCATTTTGTGCTGAAAATAATCTGGATCACTTGTTTTGGAGCAGCATAGCTTCCATTCAACATAGAAATAGTAAAAATTTTGGGTGGGAAAGAACCTGCCATAATAAGTGATTTGTGCATTAGCTCTGCAAAAGGCATGGATGAGTTCTTCCCCTACTATTTATTCTAATCCAAGATAGTCCAAGAACATCAGAATCTAACAATGTCATATCATCAGAAGCACTTGTAGACTCAACTGAAACTTGTGCTTCTTGTCACCTGAAGTTGAGTTTCAGAAATATCTGGAACTGTTTCCTGGGGAGTTATATCATCTGAGTCTAAAGTTACAACTGTGTGCCTCCTATGCCTCCTACTTTGACCTAGAGACATAAATGATGACTGGGTCATCTTTGATGTTTCATTCACTTCACCAAGCTGTGAATATTTCCATGCCATCCACAACAGAATAAGCTCTTTTCAGCATAGCTTCTTTTTTTTCGGCTTGATCCATTTTTTTTGCTTATTCTTTAACTGCACAAGCAATCTATCTCTTGTGGCACAATCTTCAACTAACTTTGCTTCATTTATCCATTCTTTTTGTTTAACCTCGTCTAATTCTTTTGTTGTATTTCTTCTTTCTTTTGTTGTATTGATTTTGTTGTATTGTTTCTTGTATTTCTTTTGTTGTATTGTTTCTTGCTTTTGTTGTATTGCTTCTTGGAGTTACTGTGCAATAACTATTTACATGTAGCACTTTGTATGTGGTATCAAACAAATATTTTCCAAGGTGCATTCATGCAATAGTCCTTATTCATATGGCTTTAATATTTAGAAGGAGCACATTTATACTTTCATCAACACTCATCATAGACCCGGCATTATAAAAATTCCCACAGTAATTTGGACCATAGAATATGGTGACCAACTATCTGTCTGCATAGGGTTTTGTCAATATTCCTCACTATGATCATGTAGAAATACTAATCAATATATTTTCCTTTTTGACAAACCTTAGATCTTGTCATTCTCATCATCACAAGCATGTACTATGTCTTCTTTCATGTTATGGCATGCCACATACATCTTGCTTTGTCCATGATAGGGATTGTTGTATTGTAGTAACATAGTGCCTTAATGCACATTGTTATTTTGACAATTCCAATGAACAACAGTGTCTCTCCTCTTTTTGACATCAATGCCAATGCCATCAATGCCAACCTGTATTTCCATATTGCCAACAACCTCTTTGGATAAATATTAAGGATTGGTAGGTTGACTAAATAAAAAATCATTGAGCATCGTTAGAATAATAAAATATTTTCCCAAAGAGTTAACAATAGTTTTCCCAGAGAATACTTTGTTTTCACCAATGTCGAACTGCATATTATATCTTCAAGCAATCAACATCTGTATATAGGCTTCCTTAGGTTGAAGCCAATAATAAATTTGCCAAGGAGATGGTAAACCAAGTTTTCTAATGACGCAAATGCGCCACCCAGGCAGGCACGTCCACTCACACAGGACCTTCCTCTCTTCTCGGCCCAAAGAACTCAAAGGTTCTCCTAATTCCCTATCGAGAATCTTCCTACCCACAGATTCTCTTCATCGCGCGATCCCCTTCCTTAACTCCTCGGAGGATCAGAACTCGTGATTTCGCGAGTTCAAAGGTTGAACATTGGGTTCTTGGGTCCCCGAGACCCGAGGGTCAGTCAAATCGCTGACTTTTCCCTGAGGGATTTCTCTACTCGCGCCCTCGCTACTCGCGATACCAAAACTTTTGGTTCTACAACCTCCGATACCCGAGACACCGAAACTCCGATGTGCATGTGTGACTTGACTCGCCCACACCCGTCACTTATCTCGGGACTTCCGCGCTATCGTTGCCTCGCTCCCTCGCGAATTTTCTACTCGCAAGTTTGAATAATTTACCTGTCAACTCCCGAGGTCCGAGGTGCCGAAACTCGCGACCTCGCTCCCTCGCGACTTCGCTTCTCACGAGGTCAAGTTCTCGAGCCTTTTATCGCGAGGCTCCGATGCACGAGCCCACGTGTGGATCCAACGGTCCTCCCACAATCTAGATCCAATGGCTATTACCTCCTCATGCCTCGCGTCCTCGTGACTCGGAGTACCCAATGGTTAGGCTCTCACCCTGCGAGCTCCCGAGTTCGCGAGATCCTTAGATCTCTGACACCTGTCCTCTTTCAAATGGACACTCCTGATCCTCTCGCCACTTTGCTGCCTCGCGCCTCACGACCTTTGACACCAATTTCTCAACCCTTCCACTTACGAGTTCCTGAGTGCGAGGTGCCACCTATCCACTCTCAACTCCTGTGTATTCACACTAACCTCGGAATAGTCGAGATATCTCTCCTCGCAATCTCGCGACTCTCCTTCCCAAATTTAGGACACTTTTCTTCCGAGGTCCCAATAGGTGATCTCGTGAACAATCCAATGGCCCCGACCGACTTGGATCAACAGCGCTGCCCCTCCTGAGCTTTGAATCATCTCCACACTTGTTTTGTAACTACCTTGCACCTCTAGGAGATCCAACGGCTCTCGAAACTTCGTGAAATCTCTCCAAAAGATTTCGTCTATCCATTCTCTCCTTGAGGACTCTGCGAAATAAAACAATGTCTCTCCATGAGACTTGTTTGCTCACTTGCCAACTTGCGATGTTTTCCTTCGACTTCCAACGGCAGCTTCCCTGCACTTAGCCTTCAGTGAGTTCAAAGGTCTATTCCTCCTGAGCTTTTCCACAACTTCAACAATCTCTTAGGAAAAAGAGATATTTGTGCACGCACTGGCAACTCTGGCCTGAAACCTTTCACAGCGCAACTTCTGGTGCTCTTCTTCAACAATATAATGAAGGTTCTATACCTCCTGAGCTTTTCCACTCTGACTCTTTCAGAGGGATTTTCACGCGCTCCTCACAGAAATCTATCAACAACTCTCAAGTGTTGAATTCCTTCGACTCTGCGCAACTCCTGCAGCAACAGTCTTTGATTTTGTTTGCTCAGATTCACAACTGAGACTTCTTCTTCAGCCTGCGCACTCCTTGCACGGCTTCAACAACCCACTTCCACTTCTTGGAGAATGAGAACAAAAGTTAGACTACTGAGCCTACATCAACGCACTCTTTGCGGATGAATTCAACTGCACACCTTGCAGGAATCTCCTGGCTCAGATAGAGAAACAATTGAACCTCATTCTCTCTCCCTTTCAGACTTCATTTTGAAACATGAAATCACATGCACGGCATATACAAAGCAAATGCATAACAAGAAAGCAAACATTAATGAGCATAACATCAATACACAGAGAGAACAACACAAACCATGAGCTTGAATCAAAGATTCATTCTATTAATTCAAATGCCTGTACATGGGTGTTCTTCATACAATATTCTCTGCTTGCTCTTCTCCTCTCTTGGGTTGATTATTTTTTACAATACACAATGAGGGTGTCTATATCCGTTTTCCCTCTTGAACTCTGAACAATCAAATCTAGACTTAAAATCTTATCTACCAGCATTAACTCTATTAAATGCCTCCTATCTACTTCAGACAAGAGCATATCGCTCGAGGTCTGATTCAATATACAAAAGGCGCTCTTTCATAAATGGTTCAATTAAGACTTGCGCTTCAATCCCAAAGCACTTCAAAAATTTGGGTTTGTTTATCCATCTGATCTTCGCTTGATGTGTTGGCTCGCTTGATGAGTTGGCGATGCTCCTGCATCATACTCCCCGGCTTGAAAACTTTCATGGGCTCCTGTCCATGAGCTCCTGCACGGTCTGTCCATGCTTTTGAATCACTACTTCGGTCTCCCATCTGGCATATTCCACTGGATGATTCTTCCATTTCACCAGATACTCGAAGTATTGCTTCCACCTGGTCTTTTTGCTCATCCTCTTGTCAAGTATACGCTCCATCTGTGGCTTTTCTGCAATCGGCATCTGCTTCTGCCACTGGATTTTTGGTTGTTCATTTGTTCCCGCTCCTGCTTCTTCAGCCTTATATGGATATAAGTCTGAGACATTGAATGTCGAATATATTCCGATCTCATCCGGCAACTCAATCTCATAAGCATTTTCTCCCAATTTCTTTAGGACTCTGCATGGCCCAATTTTCTTCATTTTTAGCTTATTGTATGTCCCTCTTGGGAACCTTTCCTTCCTCAAATGTGCCAGAACTAGATCACCAACTTCGAACTGAAGTTGCCTCCGATGCTGATCTTCTTTGCGCTTATATTCCTGGTTTGATTCCAGCAATCACTCCTTCACCCTGTTGTGAAGTTCTTACATCGCCTTCGCGAATTCTTCAGTGCTTGCGCTCTTAGTCCTTATCTTCTTTGAATCCCTTAGTTCAGATACTCCTCTTGGTTGCCTGTCGTATACAATCTCAAATGGACTTTTTCCTATGCTTCGGTTCACTGAGTCGTTGTATGCAAACTCTGCCTGTGGCAACACATTGTCCCAACTGTTGTGGTGCTCTGTCAACAGGCTTCTTAATAAATCTCCCAGACTCCTATTTACTACCTATGTTTTTCCATCCGTCTGAGGATGATAGGCAAAACTAAACATCAAATTAGTTCCCATATTCTTCTAGAGTGTCCTCCAGAAATGTCCAATGAATTTTGTATCCCTATCTGATACTATGCTTCTGGGTAACCCGTGAAGTCTAACAACCTCCTTGAAGAACAAATTTGCGATATGAATCGCATCGCTTGTCTTCTAGCATGGGATAAAATGTGCCATTTTGGAAAACCTATCAACCACCACAAAGATTGAATCATGTCCTCTTTGTGTTCTAGGCAATCCCAATACAAAATCCATGCTTATGGCCTCCCATGGCCCTTCTGGTATGGGAAATGGCTAATAGAATCCCACATTCTGTTTCCTGCCCTTTGAATGCTGGAAAATTATACATATGTCAACAAACTTCTTGACTTTCGACCGCATTCTTGGCCAAAAGTATGCTTCGCTCAGCTTTGCAAATGTCTTGTCGTGGCCAAAATGCCCTGCTAATCCACCACTGTGCTTCTCCTTTAACAGATTCTCCCTCATGGAGCAAATTGGAATACACAGTTGATTTCCTCTGAACAACAATCCATTTTGGATCATGTAATCTATCCATGAGATTCTGTCTCTGAGAACTGGATTCTCAGCTGCTTCATATGCCTCTACAAAATCTACATCACCTACATACATGTCCTTAAGATTTTCAAAACCCAATGTTTTGATTCGGAACTCCTGCAGCAACAAACACTTCCTGATCAAAGCATCAGCCACTTTGTTAGGAGTACCTAAAATGTGTTTAATTACAAATGGAAAATTTTTCATGTACTCTACCCATTTAGCATGTTTTTTATTCAACTTCTCCTATTGAGTCACAAACTGCAATGCATGATTATCACTATACAAAACAAATTCTTTTGGGACCAAGTAATGCCTCCATTTTTTCAACGCCTGTGTGATAGCATAAAATTATTTGTCATACGTGGAGTACTTTACTTTTGCCTCATCCAGCTTCTCGCTGAAATATGCAATTGGTTTGTCCTCCTGGCTCAAGACCGCTCCTATGGCAAAGCCACTTGCATCACATTTCACATAGAACACTTTCGTAAAATCTGGCAACACCAAAAATGATCGTTCTATAATCTTCCGCTTCAATAGATTGAATCTCTTCTCTGCCTCTTCAGTCCAATGAAAATATTTATGTCTTTTCTTGTCAGTATCCATCATTGTTGCGCTAATTCCACTGAAATTCCTGATGAATTTTCGGTAGAAACTAGCCAAACCATGAAAACTTCTCACCTCGAAAATGTTTCTCGGTGATGGCCAATTTTTAATTACGTCCACTTTACTTGGATCCATCTTTAATTCATTTGCCGATATGACAAATCCAAAGTAAATGAGTTATGTCTTCATAAATGAAGATTTCCTCATGTTGATCAACAGCTTCTCTTGTTGTAGCTTCCTCATTACTGTAGCTAAATGCTTCAGATGTTCTTCTTTTGTCTTGTTGAAAATCAATATGTCATCCAGATAAACAATGACAAACTTACCAATGAATTCCTTCAGCACTTCATCCATCAACCTCATGAATGTACTCGGTGCATTTGTCAAACCAAACGGCATGACTAACCATTCATACAACCCTTCGTTGGTTTTGAAGGCTGTCTTCCATTCATCGCCTTCCCTCATGCGAATCTGATGGTATCTGCTTTTCAAATCAACTTTTGAAAAAAAAATTGCCCCACTTAAGCATTCCATCAAGTCATCCATCCGTGGCAATGGAAACCTGTACCTGATGGTTATCTTGTTAATGGCTCTGGAATCTGTACACATTCTCCAGCCTCCATCTTTCTTTGGACTCAGTACCGTTGGAACAGCACACGGACTTAAACTTTCCCTGATCAGTCCTTTATCTAACAGTTCCTGTACCTACCTTTTAACTTCTTCGTTCTCCTGCGGCGTCAACCTGTACGCAGCTTTGTTTGGTAAACTAGCTCCTGGTATGAGTTCTATATGATGACTCACACTCCTCATCGGTGGCAACGAATGAGGTAATTCATCTACCACAATGTCAACGAACTCTTCCAGTAGTTCCTGAATTTCTTCCGGCAAATCATCCACTCTTGTGCTGGTCAAAACAACTTTTGGTTTCCTGACCACAAAGAATTGTGGATCTTCCTTCTTCTTTACTTCTGCCAAAAGTTCCTTCCCACTCATGAGAAGTACAGTATTTCTCGGTTCTGGTTTTACTTCTATATATTTGATTGGAAGTAGCATATGTGTTCTTCCATTCTTCTCCAAAGTATACGTATTCATTTTCCCATCATGAACTACGTTCCTATCATATTTCCATGGTCTACCTAACAATAAATGACATACATCCATAGGAATAACATCACAGAGTATTTTATCATTGTATCCTCCTATATTGATGTCAACTAAGCAGTATTTGGTGACATTTACCTGATGTCCCTTCTATAGCCATGAAACTTTGTATGGACTCGGGTGATCAGTCGTCTCCAGCTCTAGTTTCTCCACCATCTCGGTTGAAACGAGATTGTCTGTGCTTCCACTATCCACAATAACCTTGCACTTCCTGTCCTTGGTCTTGCATGTGGTTCTGAAAAGTCTGTTTCTTTGAGTTGTGTCCTCCATCTCCTTCTTGGGTGTTAAGAGAACCTTACGCATCATCAGCGACCTTCCGTCTTCTACGTATTCTACGTGAGCTTCTCCTCCATCCTTCTTCCTATATGGACAATCAATTGCCTTGTGTCCATTCTTCCCACATTTATAGCATGTGATGACTCCACCTCTGCCTCTTCCTCTACCTCTGGTATGAGGAAATGTGTTATTATCAGCGTATCCTCTGCCCTGTTCTACCTGTTGCCTTCGTTGTTCAGTGTGTTGGCCTCATTGTGAACTTCCACCTCTTTCTATTCTCGTCTGAGGCTTCTTTCGGTCATCCTTGGATTTCTGGAACCTATCTTGGGAAACTGACTTACCTTTTGGTTGGATCCTACCTCGGCCTCGTTGTCCTAGCTTACGGCTTAGCTTTTCCTCAGCCTTCAACACCATCTGATATGCATCCTCCACCATTCTGATGGTTGTCATACTCATCTCATCCTGGATATCATATCTTAAGCCATTCATATACCTGGCAACTTTTTCATCATCACTTTCCCGATGATCTGCTCTGATATTTAGCTTGTAAAATTCCTCAGTATACTCTTTCACTGTCATCAACTTCTGTCTCAGGTTCTGCATTCTCCTGAACAGTGTGATTTGATAATCCCTTGGGATGAACTTTGCCTTCATCTTTGCAATCATTCGATCCCAGCTTTTAATCTTTTGCTTGCCTTTGGAACGTCTATCTGCCTGAAGCTCGTCCCACCATAATGTTGCGTGTCCCTTCAACTTTGTGACAGCATGCCTGACCTTCTTATCCTCTTCGATATAATCATAATCGAAGTAGGTGTCAAGAGCTCGAATCCAATCCAGTAGCTCTTCTGCATCCATATTTCCTTCATAAGTTGGGATGTCCATCTTTGTTTTCGAACTCATCCGGGCGATAGCTTTAATTAATCTCTCATTGGCTGCATCTTTGGTTGTAACTTCTTCTTGTTATTCAGCTTCAACTTCGCCTTCGGAGTCACTCAGATCTCCAACACTGGTTGTGCATCTTTGCGTTGCTTCCATATATTCTAATCTCGCTCGGAGATCACGTATTTGCCTTTCCATTTCTGGATTCTGTGCTTGTCTCCCCCTTCCTCTCTGGTTCCCCCTATCCTCTGGATCGGGTGATTTTCTTTCTCTCCTTGGCAGCATGGTGAAATTCTCTCTTCTTCTCTGCTACAGAAAGAAAAGAGATAACCTTGCTCTGATACCACACTGGCGTGCGTATCAGAGTGTTGCTTTCTTCCTCTTTCTCCCTCTGTCTGAAGTATACAAACAGAGACTCGCTCTGATACCACTCTGACGCAAACGCACCACCCAGGCAGGCACGTCCACTCACACAGGACCTTCCTCTCTTCTCAGCCCGAAGAACTCAAAGGTTCTCCTAATTCCCTATCAGGAATCTTCCTACCCACAGATTCTCTTCGTCGCGTGATCCCCTTCCTTAAATCCTCGGAGGATCGGAACTCGTGATTTCGCGAGTTCAAAGGTTGAACACTAGGTTCTCGGGTCCCCGAGACCCGAGGGTCAGTCAACTCGCTGACTTTTCCCAGAGGGATTTCTCTACTCGCGCCCTCGCTACTCGCGATACCAAAACTTTTGGTTCTACAACCTCCGATACCCGAGACACCGAAACTCCGATGCGCACATGTGACTTGACTCGCCCACACTCGTCACTTATATCAGGACTTCTGCGCTATCGCTGCCTCGCTCCCTCGTGACTTCGCTACTCGCGAGTTTGAATAATTTCCCCGTCAACTCCCGAGGTCCGAGGTGTCGAAACTCGCGACCTCGCTCCCTCGCGACTTCGCTTCTCACGAGGTCAAGTTCTCGAGCCTTTTCTCATGAGGCTCCGATGCACGATCCCACGTGCAGATCCAACGATCCTCCCGCTATCTGGATCCAATGGCTATTACCTCCTCGCGCCTCGCATCCTCATGACTTGGAGTACCCAATGGTTAGTCTCTCACCCTGCGAGCTCTCGAGTTTGCGAGATCCTTAGATCTTTGACACCTATCCTCTTTCAAATGGACGCTCCTGATCCTCTCGCCACTTCGCTACCTCGCGCCTCGCGACCTTTGACACTAATTTCTCAACCCTTCCACTTACGAGTTCCCGAGATGCGAGGTTCCACCTATCCACTGTCAACTCCTGTGGATTCACACTATCCTCGGAGTAGTCGAGATATCGCTCCTCGCGACTCTCCTTCCCAAATTTAGGACACTTTTCTTTCGAGGTCCCAATAGGTGATCTCGTGAACAATCCAACGGTCCTGACCGACTTGGATCAACGACGCTAGCCCTCCTGAGCTTTGAATCGTCTCCACGCTTGTCTTGTAACTACCTTGCACCTCTGGAGGATCCAACGGCTCTCGGAACTTCACGAAATCTCTCCAAAAGATTTCATTCGTCCGTTCTCCCCTTGAGGACTCTGCGAAATAAAACAATGTCTCTCCACGAGACTTGTTTTCTCGCTTGCCAACCTGCGATGCTTTCCTCCGACTTCCAACAGCAGCGTCCCTGCACTTAGCCTTCAGTGAGTTCAAAGGTCTATTCCTTCTGATTTTTTCCACAACTTCAACAATCTCTTAGGAAAAAGAGACCTCTGTGCACGCACTGGAAACTCTGGCCTGAAACCTTTCACGGCGCAACATCCGATGCTCTTCTTCAACGATATCACGAAGGTTCTATACCTCTTGAGATTTTCCACTCTGACTCTTTCAGAGGGATTTGCACGCGCTCCTCGCGGCAATCTATCAACAACTCTCAAGTGTTGAATTCCTTCGACTCTGCGCAAATCCTGCAGCAGCAGTCTTTGATTCCCTTTGCTCAGATTCACAACTGAGACTTCTTCTTCAGCCTACACACTCCTTGCACGGATTCAACAACCCACTTCCACTTCTGGGCGAATGAGAACAAAAGTTAGACTACTGAGCCTACAACAACGCACTCTTTCCGGATGAATTCAACTGCACACATTTCAGGAATCTCCTGGCTCAGATAGAGAAACAATTGAACCTCATTCTCTCTCCCTTTTAGACTTCAGTTTGAAACATGAAATCACATGCACAGCATATACGAAGAAAATGCATAACAAGAAAGAAAACATTCATGAGCATAACATCAATACACAGAGAGAACAACACAAACCATGAGCTTGAATCAAAGCTTCATTCTATTAATTCAAATGCCTGTACATGGGTGTTCCTCATACAATATTCTCTGCTTGCTCTTCTCCTTTCCTGGGTTGATTATTTTTTACAATACACAATGAGGGTGTCTATATCCGTTTTCCCTCTTGAACTCTGAACTATCAAATCTAGACTTAAAATCCTATCTACCAGCATTAACTCTATTAAATGCCTCCTATCTACTTCAGACAAGAGCGTATTGCTCGAGGTCTGATACAATATACAAAATACGCTCTTTCATAGATGGTTCAATTAAGACCTGCGCTTCAATCCCAAAGCACTTCAAAAATTTGGGTTTGTTTATCCAGCTGATCTCTGCTTGATGTGTTGGCTCGCTTGATGAGTTGGTGATGCTCCTGCATCATCTAACCTTTCTGAATTGTGTTTTAAATTTAATTATCACTTGATGATCTTCGTCAATCTTTTTAACCAATGCTTTAAGAAACTCCCCCTTTTCTATGAAATTTATGAATTTAATAAAAAATAAAATCTATCTACCACTCTAGAATCTTTTAATTCCTGATCAGAAAGAGAATTGATAAACTCAATAACTTTTTCAAGATAAGGCATCTTCTTTTCAATTTCAGATAGATGATTGTTGATATCAAGTTGTGCATTTTTTATGGTCATTGTTTCACATAACTGATATATTTCCAAGTGGGTCTTGAATTGCTCCATAACTTGAATAATTTGATCCCACAATATTTGTCTAGCTTCAACTAAGTGTTGTGTACCAATGGTTTGTTCTAATGTATCTACAAGAAGATTGCTCAAGCTTTCCTTTTCTTTAATTAGAATATTTATTTTTTGAGTTTTCTTTTCCAACTGTTCTTCAAGTTCGCTTATGTGCTTTCCTTTTTGTTGATTATTTTTTGGTGGGCCTATGGTTGATCTTGAAATAAAAATGGGTGACATTAATAAATAATCATGAACCTGACTTCCTTTATTTACTTCTCTAGAAAATTTCTTTGAAATACCCTCTTTCTCTAATTTCAATTCAACAATTTCCTTTCCAAGAGTTGTCACATTTTCTTTTAAAGCGACGTTCTCTGAGTTGAATTTGTCCTTTACTTGATATGATTTAATTAATTATTTGGAATCTGTAAGTTGAAAATGAGGAATGTTCAACTGAGATTTTAGACATCTTATCTCTTTTTCGTTCTCATCCAGAATAGATTTGAAATTTGTAGTTTCCTTATTTCCATCAGTTATTAATGCAACGTGTCCTTCCAATTCTCTAACTTTGTTTTCTTTAATTGTATTAATTGTTTTCTCATTACTCAATTGTTGAGACAATTTGACAACTACATTTTGTGGTTTCCTTAAATTCATTGATGATTGAATCATTCTTTGACCTACAATCTCACCAGTTTGTTTACACCATTTAACTAAATCAAAGTCATTAACTTGAGTTAGATATACTCCCACTGAGGTAGTCTTGTATTTTGTCAATCCAATACTTTTTTTTGGCTCTAGCTACATGACCAAGAGATTGAATTGATTATTATTTCCTTCAATTGAAGTTATGAACCTTGGCCCTGATAATTTTTTGTTGTTAGCCAAGGTACTCTCCTTAATGACTAAGGATAAACTATGTTCATTTTTGCAGGTAAACTAGAAGAAACCATGACCAAGGGTCCTTATGATTTCTTTTTATCCAATTCTCCAAGAATGGAATTAATCTTCTCTGAAATATCATCTTGTACTTCTTCAATTTCCTAATTGATTGTATCTGACTATTTTCTCTGTTTGATTTCCCTTTGCTCTATATTATTAACTTCAATTTCTTCCACTTTCATGCTTGAAAGATAAGTCTCCAACTCATTGATTTTTGTTAATTGTTTCTCTCTCATGATCATACACTCAGGATCAATTGAGTGGATCTTTACTCCAACTTTTGTTGCAATTTTTTATTGTAATTATGTTTACATCTTGGTATTGATGGTTGAATTATGCATAATCAAAACATTTTGCACTTCTTTCTAGGGGTTCTTGTTAGCTATCATTTCAATAGTAGTATTTGGACAATGTTGATAAATTGGTAATCCAACATTCTTACATTGTTCGGACATAACATGATAGGGATTAAACTTCCATGATATATCATTTTTCAAGTGGTAGGATGTTAACAATTTGTTTATGTAATCAATGGATGGCCTACTTTTAATAAGGAAAGAGGAAACTTTTGCAAGTAAGGAGAAAGAAACATTTTTACTCTTTGAGAGAGAAAGCAACTCATCAGCCATTAATATTTTCCTGCAATATTCTAAGGAAAACAATATGGGAGGAATATAAATGGGTAATTGATAAGGTTCTAATTCAAACCCATAAATTCTAATTACAGTAAATACCTTGAAAAGGAACCAATCACCTACTCTCAGAGAAGGTTGCAATTGTAACTTTTGTTGATAAGAAACATATACTCTAGGAGGATCATGTCCCATGAGAAGGTCATATGTGTTAAATAGAAAATGTTTGGCGAATTGTAGAAATTCATCTTCAACTTGTGAGATTGTTAAAATAGAACTCTATTTTGTGACAGGAAGTTCATTTCCAGCTTTATCTTTTTTAACAAATAGAAGACCTTTCTTTTCATAAAATTTTCACTAAGAAAATAATACTAAAAAAAAGAGATAAGTTTGATACCTAAATAATTTCAATTCTTCGAATGTTGCTAATTGAAAATGAATAGTATGAGCTAGAAATCTTGCATAATCAAATTTATACCCCTTTTCATCATCTGTAATATCATCCATAATAACCAGAGTGACTTCATCAATTAAGGTATCGTCATCATATCCGAGGATAGAAGCTATGATTGACACTGTAAGCCTGGCCATTGGAGAACAAACTTCGGTCCTAATGAAAAACTCTTTGAAAGTATATAAAGGATCAATGGTGAAATTTTGTACAACTTTGTTCCTTTTTAAAAATGACCAACCTTCAACCCTTTTTAACAGGTCAAGCTCTAATATAGGGGAATTACCCAGAGGTAAATTCAACATTTTAGTTGTACTTTCTGGTGATATCAAACAGACATTCCTCATATCGTCGGATGAAATGGTAAAATGAGTGTCTTCATTATAAATATTTACAAATTTTTGAACGAGGTTAGGGTTGCTATAAACGTGAGGGATGAGAGTTTCAAACAGATTACTCTTACATAGCCATGCATGTTCATAATTTTTTTAACACCCTTGGTTAATAAGATTTGTGATTTGAATGGAAGACTTAGAACTCATTACCATATCATAAAAATCAGCTAAGACATCACTAATGACCTATTTATATTCTCCTAACAATTCTTGTGAAATATTTTTCTTTTTATCCAATATTATGCTCTTTCTTTCAGAGTATGCGATTTAAAATATAAAAATGTGAATTGGGTTTTGATTTCTTACCTTTTTTATGGTAAGAATGGAAGGCATTGAAATTTTACTAGTATCGGATCTCCTCTCGTAGACTCTCCCAAGTGAATAATGACCTAACCCGCCACCCTTTACGTATTTATTATAATTTCAACGATTGACACATGCATAGTTAATTGAATCTAAAACGCTAACGTGTGAACTTTCAATCAAATGTTGTAATGCACCATAACTTTAACCATGAATGGTAAGTGGAATCCACATGTTTTTACTTGATTAATTCATATAGTACATAATCCTTTAAATTTTGTACATGTTTAGTCCTGAAAGAAATTTGAACGATTAGATTAAACTCTTACATCACCGTTAGATTTTCAGATGTGCAAGTATTGGTTAACTGGTGCTTAATTTCGAGCTCAAATTTGATTAGGGTCGTTGATATTGATGGTGTTAGGGCTGTCAGATATTTTGGGTATCAACTAACCGATTAAAGCTGGGTAACTTCACTTCCGAAAATGATTAAGAGCCATCAATCACAATAATTTTGGATCGTTAGATCTATCGGGTATGAAATATGTGATTAACATGATTGCAAATTTGTGCATGAGAGTTAATCCTACTCGTTTATTTCACACTTTAAAGGAAGAATAGATCTGAGTGCGGTTAACTTAGAATATTATATGAAAAATATTTTATAATTGAATAGAACAAGCTAATAAAATGAAACAAACTAGGTAATAAGTAGACAAAATATTTTGTTTCTTTCTTGAAGGGATTAATGATTAAATTTAGTTACAAAAAACATGTGCCATTACTTAGCCTACATATAACATTGTTTTAGTTGTTTTGAAATCACTTCAAGGAGAAGAACATATAGTTGGATCAACATTGGATTTGGTTAGATCGTTGCATGAGATAGTTCAAAAATGCTTGTGCATGTTGCACAAAAAACTCAAGGTGCCACATATTTGGAATTATTTTTACTCTGGGAACGGGAAAGGGGAGCACGATGGAGTAGGTGCATGAAAAAAAACAATGTTGTGTAGGAAAGAAATGAAGTTCACAACTACTTCTCTCATTCAAGATGCAAAATCCATTTTTGAATGGTGTTATTCAGTAATGGGAGAGGGAACAAGAACCCGTGAATACCAATCACCCAGGGAAGGACATGTACATAGATATTTTTGGGAGGTGGTCGATGTAGATGGATCACAATAGTATGAATGAAAACAAATCCAAGGCACTAATGGATTCCATTCAATTTGAACATCAGATAATGCAATAGTTGAAATATGGATGGTAAAATTCTCTTTCTTATGTGGTCCATGTAGTAGTAATGAATGGGATGATTATGAATCCACAAACTGAGTTGATAAATGGGATCATGTAGCACTCCCCATTGGTCAATGTATAAATATGGAATTATCACAGTTGAAGGAGAACCAATCAAATATTTAAGTAGATTATGATCATGTCTCACGTACT
>JZKD02S1613555.1:54500-69564 GCA_000966675.3 Picea glauca
TACTAGATGCGATAACATGTGTGTCGAACTAGTTTTAAAAGGAACAACGAAAAGACATTTTACTAGGACTAGTCATGGGCAACAATGACCTATGAATGGGACCAACGTTGAAATTTTTCAAATTGTTTATGTATGCACTGCAATTTGACATGGATAGACTATTCACATGATTTAACGATATGGGAGGGTTTATGGAATCAAATATGACTCATATAACCACTTATTTCCATCATCAATTCATCATGTAAACCATACAACCTATTTTTCTTTCAAAGTACACAAATTGGTTGACACAAGTTTTAAGTTTGCATCAACCTTTTTTAATTTTTCTTTCAGGTTCTACATTGTATATACAATGTATGTGTTTCATAGTTGTGATGAAAAATACCTCTTTTAATTCATTCTTTAATAAACACCATAAAAATATGCATGTTGAGATGGTGTTGTATCAATGTCACTAAGTATTGCATGCATCGATGGCATCATTATGTTGTGAGCATGGTAGTGTAAGATATAAATATCATTATGGTGTCATGGTAGTGTTAGATTTAAATATGCATGCATTGAAGATATAGACCAAAGAAGTACTTAGATGAGAGAAAAAAACAAAGACAATAAATAACTGATATTCGCTTCTATAAAGCTAATTGTTGGGGTAACTAAAACTAGTAGAATTTGAAAGAGGATCATCAAAACATAGCAATAGATATTTCCAAAGATATTTCTTGAAAAAATAACTTCCTTTCACCAAGCTCATTTCCTACTAGTGATTGGTCTCCAAAAAACATTTTTCCCCACTTTACACTTCAGAGAAGACATTGAAGATGAGTTTGAATCACCACTTGGGAGGTCATTGGAGGATTCTTAAAATTATATTTCAATTTATAATTGATGACTTTTGAAACAAATTTAAAACCCAAATCATATGAGTTTACAACTTTTTCCAATGCACACTTTTCTTATCATCATCGTCGACATTATCATTGACATTATCATTATCGTCATCATTGTCATTGCCATGATCATAATCATGAATTTCATCATCATCATGATCATTATCATTGTCATTTTCATCAACATCATCGTTGTCATTTCCACAAGGTACAACTCAAGGGGAAACTATTATGGTGGTCACCATTGTCACCTTGGTAACATATCCTCTTCACTTTAGGCCAACTCTCCTCTGACTCAAGGAGTGTATTCCCTAATATCAAGAAATGAGGCACAAGGTGAAGTTGAGAGTGGCCTTAGTAAAGTGGCGTTTTGGGGTTTTTAGGGTTTTTTAATATAGGTTATGGAAGGAATCTTAGATCAATTCCAAATCCAACTAGGGAAATGGATTCAAGGTGAATCAAATGGTCGATGAGGTCAAGAGGAAACCCTCTTAAGAATGGGATTATTTCATTCAAGGATTAGGGATTAGACACATTATGAATGTAAAGGAGATACCAATATTACACAGATGGAAATTGATTTAGAATATGGTTTAAAAGATAAACATGCAAGCATGCATATTCCCCCATATAACATTTTAGTATATTTGAATATTATATTGATATATATGGTGTGTTTTTTTTCTTATACTAGTTAGTTCTTGTGCTAGATGAAAATGCTGTAGAAGTTCTAGTAGATGTTGTGGACAATGTTTCTAGATGAAGATGATATCAACGATGTTTTAGATTAATATCTTGAAGAAGTCAAACCAAATGTATGAGACAATGTTCTTGATGATGATATAGATGATGATATGATTGGAAATGATGACATTGATGATGATGCTCATGCTATGGTCAATCCTTACAACATCAATTCTGAAGTAGATGATACATATGTTGATTTGGATGAAGAAGAAGATTAATGATATCGAAATGTTGAAATAAAGGAGGTATGTATTTATATGTTTTCATTTGATTTTTTCTCTTTCATTTACCTTAAATGTTTGTTTTCTTACAAGTTTCTGTGTTAGATTCTTACATTATTGTTTCTTTCAAATATTTTATATAAGTAGATAAATTGGGTTTTGGGGAATTGAGAGTGATTTTAGGGGGGGGGGTAGGCCATATGAGCTTCCACCTTCATGTGGTTGGCCTTGTTCAGTAGATAATATATTATTCTTGAAACCAAGAGAATCTCATTCAGGTTGTGAATCTTAATGAATTTTTTTGCCTATATGTATTCATGATAATGGAACCATCACAAGGTTGTGATTAGACAATGGAAATTATTCTCTAATTTGATTGTGCGTTGAGTGAGTTGTGAATGGGGACAATGTTGATTTTTTTCATTTTGTGCTCATATGAATTAGAAGTTTGTAATATTCCAGATATAAAAGTATGTAGAACAGAAATAAAGTGCTAGAAATGGCAGATAAACAATAATATAACCAGAACAACACCACAATAACACTAAAATGATACCAGAATAACACCAGAAATATCACTTTGATTATGAGAGCAATGTTCACTTTCCTCTTCGAGGGGACAACCTTCAGTCGAGCAGAGATCTATTACAATAATATCCAAGCTAGGGTTCTCATACCCTCGAATCCTATTTATACTAAATATGTCTGTCAAAAGAACCATCTAGAGGAAGATCCTTCTAGAAGCGAAAGATTCTATTAGGTCTTCTTACATTCGACTTATTCTACCTTATTGCAAGGAATTATTAATATTGACCTTTATTACATCCGAATATATTATTCTACCTACTTGAGGGGTTAGGTCCCTAACATGTCCTCCCCCTTAAAAACAACCTTGTCCTCAAGGCTTGAGATGTGGAAATTGTTGTAGAATGGTAGGTGGTTCCCAAGTGGCATCTGCTGGAGTTGTATCTTTCCACTAGACTAACACTTCATTGATGGTTCGCTGACATGGGTGACACTCACGCTGGTCCAAAACTTCTTTTGGTTGTATCCAAATGGATCCTTCTTCATCCAACTTGGGAAGGTTGGTTTGAGTTTGGCACTTCATTCCAATCACCTTCTTTAAGCATGAAACATGAAAAACATGATGTAGCTTAGAATGACTGGGCAAAGCTAATTGATAGGCCACCTTTCCCACACGCTTGAGAATGGTATAAGGACCATAAAATTTGGACACCAACTTCTGACAATGGTCGGCCTTGAGGGAATTTTACTTGTAAGGTTGTAGTCAAAGAAACACCTTATCCCCTTCTGCAAATTAACGTTTAGATCGAACTTGATCTACTTGTTACTTCATGCGATTCTTGGCCATGTCCAAATTCTCTTTGAGGGTATAGAGAATAACATCTCAAATTGTAAGCATTTGGTCAACTGCCTAGACCTTTGAGAAACCTGGTAAAATGAGAGAACTGAAGGTGGATTTTGTCCATATACCGCTTCAAAAGGAGTCATGCGGGTAGCTGTATGGTATGAAGTGTTGTACCACCATTCAACTAGGGGTAACCATTGATTCCATTGATGTTTCTTTTTCAATGAAAAACACCTCAAATATGTTTCCAAACACTTGTTGACAACTTTAGTTTGACCATCATTCTGGGGATGATAAGTTGTGATGAGATGCAATTGGGTGCCTTGTAGCTTGAATAGTTCTTGCCAAAAATTGCTGGTGAAAATTGGGTCACAATTAGAAACAATAAAATGCGACATGCCATGAAGCTTGAAGACCTGATCCATGAAAAGTTGAGCCACAATGGATGTTGTAAATGGGTGTTGAAGAGCACAGAAATGAAGTATGGTATGAAGTGTTGTACCATCATGTGGGTAGCTATATGGTATGAAGTGTTGTACCACCATTTAGCTAGGGGTAACCATTGAGCCCACTGATATTTCTTTTTTGATGAAAAACACCTCAAATATGTTTCCAAACACTTGTTGACAACTTTAGTTTGACCATCATTCTGGGGATGAGAAGTTGTGATGAGATGCAATTGGGTGCCTAGTATCTTGAATAGTTCTTGCCAAAAATTGCTGGTGAAAATTGGGTCACAATTAGAAACAATAGAATGTGACATGCCATGAAGCTTGAAGACCTGATCCATGAAAAGTTGAGCCATAATGGATGTTGTAAATGGGTGTTGAAGAGAACATAAATGAGCATACTTGGAAAGGCGATCCACTACCACCATGATGACTGATTTATTTCCTGGTTTAGGTAAGCCAGTAATAAAATCCATAGAGATATCCCTCCAAATAGTAGGTGGAATCGAAAGCGGTTGTAGTGTGCCAGAATATTTGACTATTTTCCCCTTGTTGCATTGACACACATCACATTTAGCTACAAAATTATGAACGTCTTGTTTCATACCATCCTAGAAAAAAAAACGTTTGACCATGTCATAGGTTTTGGTAAACCTAGAGTGCCCAAATGCGGGTGTAGCATGAAGCTCAGAAAGTATTGTGGATTTTAGTTTGGATTGTTTACTTAAATATAAATGACCTTTGTATCAAATCTCATCATGGAGCCAAGAGTACCCCAGGGAAACTAGAGAATTGGACTGCAATTGTTCTATCAGATGCAAACTTTTGGGATCGTGTAGCCATTCCTGGCGAACATCTTGGAGCCAATTTGGTACAATGAAGGAGAGAGAAAAAATGGATCCTTCATATTCATATTTTCTGGAAAGTGCATCCACAACCACATTGTCTTTTCCTTTCTTGTAAATGATCTCATAATCATATCTAAAGAGCTTAGTCACCCATTTTTGTTTCTCTGGGGAGGAAATGCGTTGTTCCAGAAAATACTTGAGGCTTTGATGATCTGTCTTAATTTGGAAGAATTACCCCAATAGATAAGGGTGCCATAGATTAATGACATGCAAAATAACAAACATTTCCTTTTTATAGATTGATTTGCCCAATTTTTTTTTAGGCAATTGTTTTCTGGTAAAGGCCAAAGACTGACCCTCTTGCATAAGGACAATGCCAAATCCTTTCCATGAAGCATCACATTCTAGGACAAAGGTCTTTGTGAAATAAGGAAGGGCCAATACCGGAGTGGTGCACATGGCCATCTTCAAGCTTTAAAAATATTGAGCAGCTGCTGGAGTCCAAGTGAAAGAATTATTTTTAAGGAGTGCAATGAGAGGTGACACAATCTTTCCATAATTCTTAACAAAATTGCGATAATAACCTATTAAGACCAGAAATCCATGAAATATTTTGAGAGTCTTTGGGTGAGGCCAGTATTTCATAGCTTCAATATTTTTAGGATCCACCCTGATGCCATCCTTGCCAACAAGATGACCCAAGTACTCGACTTCCGAGGTGCCAAAAGCATATTTAGACTGTTTCAGGAAAAGTTGGTGTTGCGAGAGTATATGGAGAACTTGATCCACATGAGCAAGATTGTTTGTCCATGTTTTTCTATAGATGAGGATATCATCAAAGAAAAATAAGACAAAATGATAGAGAAAAGGATGAAAGACATGATTCATGAGGCTTTGGAAGGTGGAGAGGGAATTACACAAGCCAAAGGGCATGACCAAAAACTCATAGTGGCCATCATGAGTTTTAAAGGCAGTGTTAGGAATGTCTGCCTCTTTCATATGTATCTAGTGGTATCTAGAACAAAGATCAAGTTTAGTAAAGAAATTGGTGCCACTCAATTCATCCAAGAGTTCATCAATGACAGGAATGAGAAATTTGTCTTTAATGGCGAGTTTGTTGAGGGCGCGGAAGTAAGGACACATGTGAAAATAACCTTCTTTATTTAGGACCATGAACACATGGGAAGATTAGGGGATTGTACTGGGGTGGATAATGCCCATGTTAAGCAATTATTGAACCATTTTCTCAATTTTATTTTTCTGGGAAAAGGGGCGACGATAGGGATGAATATTGGGAGGAAGGCCTTCTGTTACAAGGGGAATGGAATTATCATGAAAACCACAGGAAGGAGGGAGTCTATGGGGAGTGGAAAATACCACTTGATGTTTTGAGAGGATGGATTGGAGGTCTTGCAGCACATAGGGTGTCTCATTTGCTTGTATGGCATGGAATTGGCAAATAACGCCGGAATGACCTTTTTTTAGCAGCGTTTCCATGCGATGGGAACTAATGATTTGAGTTGAACTGGCGGTGATGCCTTGGAACTTATATTGTTGTACCTCCTGGTCAAATTGCATGGTTAATTCCTTAAAATCCATGAGAATGGGACCCAAAGTCCTTAGCTAGTGTACACCCAACACAATATCATAACCACCCATGTCGATATAAAACATATGAGATTTCAGGTGGTAGTCACCAATTTGGAGATGCACATTTTCACAATGCCCTCCACATTTCATGGAGCCGCCATTGGAAATCATGATTTGGAAATTATTGACTGCATGAATATAACAATGAGTTTCTTGGGCAATGTGGTGATGAATAAAATTATGGGTGCTTACACTATCAACAAGAATGGTGACCTTCCTATGCTTGATGTAACCAATTAGCTTGAGGGTTTGGGGAGCAGAGAATCCAGTGAGAGCATTTAGGGAAATGACCTGTTCTACTTCAGGAGGGTCTGAGGGAGGGGTTATGTCAGTGGGTTCAGGTGACTCAGACACAAGGGGAGTTTCAATGTCCTCTGCCAAAATATCCTCCAAGATAACCATAAAAATCTTTTGTTCCTTACACTTGTGGCCCAAAAAATATTTGTCATCACAATTATAACGAAGTCCTTTGAGTTGGCATTTAGCCATTTCAGCCTTGGTCAATTTTTGATTCTTTAGTGGAGTAGAAGGAGTAGTGGGATTTACTGGTTTAGTGCGAGGAAGAAAGGAGGGTTTATGGTTTTGAGAAGAGACAACCTGTTGTTCTTCCTTAGGTATTTTAGTAGCCTCCACCCAACTCTGAGTCCGAGCCATGAGGACATGGGCATGAATCTCATCCTTGAGGCCACTGATAAAACATTCTCGAAAAAAAGCGTCAGACATGCCCTCTGTACGAAAATCCAGTCGCTCAAAAGAAACTATAAATTCCTCCATTATTCCAGATTGTTTCAACTTTGTTAAATGGACTAAATGGTTGGTGTCAGTTTCAAAGCGTTCATAAAGCTCTACGACAAAGTGTATCCAAGAAACATACCCTTGATGGGCAGTTTTTCTCCATTGCCACCACTGCCAATGTTCTCGATCTAGATGGAGAACACCATACCAAAGTTTGGTCAAATAATTTGTAATGCCATACAAAGAGAAATAATGTTCCATTTGAGTTACCCAACCAGTTGGATCTGAGCCATAAAATTTGGTCACATCCATCCGCGGAAGGCGTAGGTCACGCTGAAAGTGACGGGGCTGAAAATTATGGGAATGAGAGGAAGTTTCAGCTTTGATGTGAAAAGGTGGGTCAGATAAAGGGGGATCTATAGGGATATGAAGCTTGGTGAATATCATCAAAACGACAGATTCAATCTAGGTAGTCATGTCTTGTTTGAGGTATTCTTTGAGTTCGATGATTGATGTGGTGATGAAGGAATGCATATTTTGATTGATGGTGGAAATATTGGCACTGATATGTCTCACTTATTGTTGGGTCTCTGTGAAATTAGATTGCAACGTATTAAAGCGAGCTTCCAAGTCTTGGCTACGGGTATGGGCCATGATGACGAGGAAACCAAAAAAGGGGGGGTGGGGCCAAAAAATTTGCTGAAAAATGATAGGTATGAATGTGATAAGGGCGAAGAGATAAATCCAATGGAATATGTCTCAAATAATGGTGATAAATGTATTTTTTACACTTGCAGAGTTATACTTTGGTATGAAGAATACTGCAGTGATGAAATTCCCAAATGCTTAACTAGGAAGAAATGTGTAGTGATTTGGCAACTCGAACACAATTGCATGTCAATAGATCTTGTTTGTTTTATGTTTTGTTTTCATCCCCAAGGGTTAGGTATTCAAGGGTTCTACAGAAAAGGGTTTTCCATGTGCTATATCTCTATGATATATGTGCAGCGTCCAACAATAGTACTTGGCCCAATATCTCAGGGAGCCAGCTAAGGAGGCTAGACCGTGCCCTTAGTCGTACTACCCGACTATCCAGGTACTAGAGAGTATCTTCCTAAGTGTTGTTATTGGTGACACTATAGCAGTCAGGTGACCAATCAATTTATCTAAAGAGGGCTTCAGGAAATCTAGGCCGATCTGTATACATGTGTTGTCTGATGCGCTACCACTCGAAGGGGTACCAACAGGGGTTACAAGGGTGACCAACAAATCCTAACTTAAGAACCACTTGTATTTCCTGTGTGTATGAATCCCCCAACTACGGGTTTATGCACGTAACGACAAATCTTTGTAGATTAAAGACATCGGAATATGTCTCTACCCTGAAAAAAAATTAACCCACAATTTTTGGTCGAGGAAAGTGTTCTTATACCACTTGTAATATTCCATATATAAAAAGTATGCAGAACATAAATAAAATGCTAGAATGGTAGATAAATAACAATATAACCAGAAAAACACCACAATAACATTGAAATGATATCAGAATAACACCAGAAAGAGAGATTATATTCTGAGAGCAATGTTCACTTTCCTCTTCGAGGGGGCAAACTCCAGTTGAGCAGAGCTCTATTAAAATAATATCCAAGCTAGGGTTCTCATACCCTCGACTCCTATTTATACTAAATATGTCTATCAAAAGAACCATCTAGAGGAAGATCCTTCTAGAAGTAGAAGCTTCTATTAGGTCTTTTTACATTCGACTTATTCTACCTTATTGCAAGGCCTTATTAATATTGACCTTTATTACATCCGAATATATTGTTCTACCTACTTGAGGGGTTAGGTCCCTAACAAAGTTGGCATGGTTATAGTGGATGCATGCGTTGATGGTATGGGAGGAATTTGAAACTCAAATACGACTCAAACAAATATTTTGGTTTAGGGTTTGATGGGATGACCCAGCTCCCAAAGTGAGGATTAGGAGCCCACATTGGATAAAAAAACTCCATCTACGAATGTGTATATGTAATGTGATATTTTCTTACCTTACTTGGATTTAATGGAAGTATGTCACTTTTCCCACTAAAATCTATGTTTGAATGTTAAATTATAGCCCCTATAATTAATGAAATATTTGGCCTATATGTAGTCATGATAATGTAACCATTACAAAGTTTTGATTAGCTAGTATAAATTATTCTCTAATTTGATCACATGCCAAGTGACTTTTGAATGGGGCCAACATTGAAATTTTTTCCGTTTTTGCTCGTATGCACTGAAATTTGACATGGTTATAGTGGATGTATGTGTTGATGGTATGGGAGGGTTTCAAAACTCAAATAAGACTCAAAAAAAATATTTTTGTTTAGGGTTTGATGGGATGAACCAACTCCAAAAGAGAGGATTAGGAGCCCACATTGTCTAAAAAAACTCCATCTACCAACATGCATATTTAATGTGATATTTTCATACCTTACTTGGAGTTAATGCAAGTATGTCACTTTTCCCACTAAAATCTATATTTGAATGTTAAATTATAGCCCCTATAATTAATGAAATTGTTGGCCTATATGTAGTCATGATAATGGAACCATTACAAAGTTGTGATTAGCTAGTGGGAGTTATTCTCTAATTTTATCATGTGCCAAGTGACTTGTGAATGGGGCCAACATTGAATTGTTTTTCATTTTGTGCTCGTATGCATTGAAATATGACATGGTTATAGTGGATGCATGCGTTGATGGTATGGGAGGGTTTCAAGACTCAAATACGACTAACACAAATATTTTGGTTTAGGGTTTGATAGGATGACCCAACTCCCAAAGAGAGGATTAGGATCCCACAATGGCTAAAAAAACTCCATCTACCAATGTGTATATTTAATGTGATATTTTCTTGCCTTACTTGGAGTTAATGAAAGTATGTCACTTTTCCCACTAAAATATTTCCAATGGATGCACCCATGCCTCAAACTGAATTCTGAGCAAAAAGTTACAACACCTATAGGTTGCAATTTCCACTCTTTTATTTCTACAAAAATATATTTATTAATTTCTGAGATTTTTTTTTGTCCAAATAAAAATTATGGGTTGAAAAATTTCTTATTTTCATCAATACCTTTCAAACAACTATTAATTTTCTCAAATATAAGCTCTGAGGGGAAATTTATGGTCTGGAGAAGTTTAGGTTGTTTTACTCACTTTATCATTGTATGCTACATGTGACTTCGTTCACTCCCAACACATTTTCAGGTACCATTGGCCCAAATATGAATCTATGGATGTATTCTATGGTTCATAAGCTTTCCATAGACTACTTCTATACCCAAAACAAATTTCTTAACATGGAGTTATGCCCTCTGGAAGTAAATTTGTGCCAAAATTTTACCCTTACTATTTTGGTTGTAACTTCCTCACATGAGCTCTATTTTGCAAACGATTTAGCTCATTGGATAAATCTCTCTGAGTTTTTTTATTTGATTTGAAGAGACACAATGTACCTTGGATCACTTTGTTCTCTTTGGTTTTGATTGGCTAAAAACATCGTTTAGGGACTCAAAATTTCCTCGCAAGTTAATGACCTTCAAAAACCACAAATTTTCGCATAAAATTGATTGTTTTACTATGTTAATAGCCCTTAAATCTGAGTCGTTTATCTCAAATCATGTAGAATATAATACATTGATCTATGCTCCATCATCCATCTATGATTGATGTTTTCATTTGGGTTCGCACATCACTTTCTAATGATCGTCCCAACTCCTCAATGACCGATTTGCACACCCTCCAAACCAACTAAACCGACCATCGATCGTCAATGATATTTGTTGGAAAATGTAATTTCTTACCAATTCATATAACTCTCTACCATCATCTCATCGAGGATCGACAATCCTTGATGACTGTCGAAAACACTTCCCCAATTGAGTCGAATCAACCATTGGTCATCGACCACTTCTAGGATGATGTGGAAATTGTTGATGTGGAATGACACGTGGATGTTGATGTGTCATGAAACATCATCTTAAGGTGTCAACTTAGATGATTTTTCTTAACACATGGATGCTGACATGGAATGATATGTCATCACCCTTATTTCTCCATTAGTTGTTGACCGAGTTTTTTGTATGACCCGAACACCTTCACCAAATCGATCGATGCCTGACCATCGACCCATCGACAATCGATGACTTTTCATTCTTGATTTGAAACACTTCCATGAATCAACCGACACCTGACGATCGACCCATTGATAGTCAACAATTTCCATTGGTGATTGAAAATACTTCACAGGGTTTAGTGACGTCGATCGTCATCCATCGACGGTCAGAGATGTCTTTTGGATGAACCAAACTCTTCATCATTTCATCCGACCTAACCATCGACCATTGAAAATTTCTCTTGGTGAATTTCAACACTTAGAAATTTTTTGATGTTTCTCTTATTGATCTTGACAGTTGATTCGCCAAACTTCGACCAAATTTACTAGCGAACCTCAACCATTGACTCGATCCATTTAAAAAAACCCTAAAATTAATATTGGTTGTTAATATGTTCAACCTTCAAAATGGCCGAAACATTATGTATTTTTTAAAATTTATCACAAGAAATCTTGAACGTCGATATCGATATCAAACATGATCTTGAAACTCTACAACGACCATTAAAACTCAAAATTCAACCATTTAAATTTGCATTCATCTATGCAACTTTGCATATTGACTCTATTAAACCTCTTAAACAACTTCAAGTCATTTAAACTCAAATCCACTCATGAATTTCGGGAATTTCACTCAAATTTTATCCAATTTTCCCCAAAATCTCACCGACACAAGTCTACAACAACAAATCACACTAATTCACTATGTCTCTTTTTCCATACAATCCTGGTGTTTGAAACTAAGGATATGATACCATAATGTAACATCCCCCATCCCAACCAAGGTACATTACGGTGCAAAATACTCATAAAAACAAAACTTATGCTAATTAAATAATTTCTTGTAGCTTACAACTACAAATTTAAACCAGATTTAACTATTGTCAAATAAAATTCACTTGATTCATACACAAACATGCTAAAATCAACATGAATTCATTCTAATAATTCAACACAACAACATATAAATTATTTTGAAATACGCCGAGTTCATGCACAACAATTAATCTCGTAAATAACACAACAACAAGATTAAAAACTTATCTTTTATAACAGATGTGATACCAACTACTTGGGATGGACATTCCACCCAAGCATAGACTGACTATTCCAAATCTCAACAACAAGTCACCCTCGATTTGAGGCTAGTAATCCACAAAAGTAGGTGGTCTCTCACTTTCCACTCACAACTCACAAAAATATCAACCCACAGTTATTCTCCTACAACTATCTCGATTTTCCACCAACACTCTTCGTCTTGACCTTCCCAACCCATGGAATGTACCCCTTCACTGATCTCAGTCCATCAAGTGTCCCATTCATTTATCAGGGTCTCTCTGGAACATGTATCTAGGAATCTCTCAGCTGGGAACTGAAGGGAACTCATTGCTAGGAAAAACTACCATCAACAACAACAAACACTTTATGTTTTAGTGCAACTAACTCAAGAGTTCACTCTTCAAGTCTGAAAACTTGGCTCTTCAACATTTAGCTACAAAACACTCTAGATATGCTCCAACATGCTCTAGAATTATCCCTCCATGGTTGCACTAGCTCCAATCTCTCTTTCTTGATATCTACTTGATCTTCAAGCACAAAAATTGACTATCTAAAATTATTGTTCCAACACATACAAATTTTCTCTACTTTTGCTTACTTTCTTGACTCACATACTTCCCCAAGCTAAGTTTACTCATCCCCCATGTGCCCAATAACTTTGGGATGCGACCCCTCACACCTACCCTCTTACATGTATTCAATGATTGGATTTGGGAACACTCAATCATAAATTAGAAGGTTCATATACAAATAGAAAAATTAGGAAAATGGGTTGAATTAATATACATGGGTAATTCCCCCTTGGACCCCCCTCTTGGTTTTTATCCTATAGCCTCCCCTCTCTTTTGGATTAATTCATCCCCGATCTATGTCCATGTCCCCTTAGTAGTGGGCATCACATTTTATTATTAACATTCAGAAATACAATTCACATATTAGATTGCTTTGGTCATAGCCACACATTATATCTACATAAGCATAAATTAAACCAGGGATTATAGTGGGGATGTTACAAATAGGGTTGCATAGGAGGGAAACACCCTTTAAATGGACAATATAATCTATGGTGAGTTTTCTTGGCTTGAGTTATAAAATATCATTTTTTAAGCATGTTGATTGATTGCATCAAAAAGTATTAAGAATGTTGTTTCTTTGTCCATTCCCAAGAAACACAAACCACACCTAAACACAAAAAGACTAAAGCTTCTTCTTCGAGTAAGAGGAGAAAGACATAATTTCTGCATGCACTTGATAGTGGTGAGGGTGGAAGTGGTCAAAGAGTGACCATTGAGTGTCATTCTATATATAGGGCACCATATGTCATTCTTCCATGTTTGGGAACTTGTTGCCATTTTGTATATTGGGCACGATCTGCCATTTTGTAAAAAATGTATAGTTGAACTAATTTTGAACACGCACGTGCGCACACACATAGACACAAAGACACACACACATTTCATGGAACATGTTTTATGAATTGAAGTGTTTTTTTAGTTGATGTTGATGAATGATTATGATGACCATAATGATGATTTACCCCTATAAAAATCTAAAAACACAATAAGTATCATATCATATTTTTTTTCTAGTGTCTTCGTGACTTGTAGGAATAGCATTTGGATAACAAACAACTACCTAGGGGAATCTAACCTATCAAAATTACTTGAGGATAGAGCCTGTATCGGGCCACACCAACCCTTAGCTGGAAGGAGTTTTTAGGTGTCTCCTCCCGACTACAACAGGTTTCGAGCCTGGGTCAACCTACAAATGAAACCCTTTGAAACCAATCATGCTAGTGAGATTTGATAGTCTTATATCATCTAATTAATATCATCATGTTAATAAATTATCCATTAGATATCCCTACTTTGACACAATATATTATTTGATAGTCTATATTAAACCAATTACGTTAGAAATTATTATGTAGATTGATACAATCTTTGTCTTGCATCTGTAACATTGAATGCTACTATTGAGAGTTGAACAAATCATACTATGTATGCTTATTTGGTTAATCATAAATCATTCTAATATTGGTATATTATATACCTTTGTTTAAATAATGGAAATATTTATGTCACATTTCAATGGAAATAATATTGATGTATTTGAAGAAAGTTCAAGAATTGTGGACTTAAAGGATATAAAACTACCTCTTAAATTATGTGTAATGCCACTACTTATATACACTTTCACATGATGATGGAGTTATTCAAGGTGAAACAATTCCTTTATACTATTAATTTACACATATTTTCAATGCCATGTTCCTTAAATGGGCCTAAATGAAACATAATTTAGGTGTCTTCTTGGATTATTTAAGTCAACTATCCTAGGTTGAGTTCTTTTGCATTGATTATTTAAGGTCTTGAAATCCTTACAAGTTAATTAATTCAAAATATTAAGTCCATCATACAAACATGCTCAACCATTGGGACCAAACCTCATGAAAGTGTTGATGGTATACTTAAGGGACCAAACCTCACGAATCACCAACTTATCCCACATAATTATTTTTTCATGTTATCGCACAAATTGTAGGTTGGGAAAATCTAGAACCAATCCATAAGAGTGAGACAAATATGTGAGTATCTACCCATTGTCCCCTTAGATAGATACTCCCCTCGTTTTAGTGATGATAAGTCACCACAAAGGGGGAATATCAGTGACCCTAGGGGGAATCTTAGTGACGATAACCACCCCTACCTCTACCTCGGGTGAGACTTCATCTACTTCACAGGTGTTACCAAAAGGGACGATAGTTAGGGCTTTGTTGGTGCATTGTTGTAGTGTTGAACCCTGGGTTTTCCCTTGTGCCAACAAATGGTTCCATTGCATGAATATGTAATGGGAATGGGACATTGGCCCATGGGTTTAACCATGTTTAGGCCTATTTTGTAATATATAAATAGATGCTTAGGCTAGATAG
>JZKD02S1613555.1:115788-127333 GCA_000966675.3 Picea glauca
GGTTGGAACCTCCTTCCAGTTGTAGCTGGAAAACAAAGGAAGTTGGTGCTTCCAATGAATGTAATTCTTCAAGACATATAAGAAAAATCATTACGTGGTTTTCTCCCTATTTGGGTTTCCACATAAAACACTGGTGTATTGTGTATGTGTGTGATTGTTCATTTCTTATTGATCATTATTGGATAATAATTCTACATTGATATAACACTTGGATTATTTGAAGAAAAAGGATTATAATTACACTATTACTGATTCACCCCCCTTCTCAGTAATCCAACATATAGAGCCTATGATGTATGCCAAAGAGTTGGGAAACCTTCTTGAAGAGATGAGATGCCTTTAGCACCTCATCTAACTTTACATACATTTGAGAAATGGGCCATTGACTTTGTGGGACCTATCAACCCACTAGGAAAGTGCACAAGAGCTCATTAAATCATCATTGTGACCGAGTATTTGACCAAATGGGAAGAAGCAAGAGCAGTTAAGGACTATAGGCCAACTACAACTGCATGGTTCAAATTTGATGATATAATAACCCGATTTGGATGCCCGAATATCCTTATGAATGATCAAGGTACGCATTTTATCAATAAGACTCTTGAAGCCTTGACTCAGGAATTTGAAGTTCATCATCATAAGAGTAAGCCATACCACCCACAAGTGAATGGAACAGTCTAAGATTTCAATAAGATCTTGGAGACAACACTGACGAAGATTTGTAGTGTAAACAAAGATTATTGGGATTTGAGAGTACTAGCAGTGTTATGGGCATACAGAACTACTTGCAAGAAGTTGAAAATGCAGACTCCCTTTAAGTTGGTTTATGGTCTAGAAGCAGTGGTACCTATGGAGTATTTGGTTCCTAGTTTGAGAATTGTAGCATTCACAAATATGGATGACACAGGCATTGTGAAAGAAAGGCTTGTGCAATTGGTAGAACTGGAAGAAGACAAGTTTATTGCAAGATTCCATTAGCAGGTATATAAGGAATGAGATAAGGCCTACCATGACAGACACATCAAGAACAAAGAATTTAGACAAGGAGATCTGGTATTGGTATGTGATAGCAAGTTCATAAAGCATCTAGGCAAGTTCAAGACACAATGGCTTGGGCCATATGAGGTTGCCTATGTTACAGAAGGAGGAGTTGCGTAGTTTAAGACTTTGAATGGAGAATGGAAGGAAGGTTTAGTGAATGTGAGACGGTTGAAATTGTACTATGAAAACCAATTGCCTCGAAAATATTAGTAAAAGCATAAGAAGAAGGGTATAGGTACCAGGTGTAGATCAAACTGCGTACCAAACACAGAAAAGACAATCTGCACAAGGAAGGGAGGGACAGAGTAGAAAGCATAGGCTACTCCGCATAGTCTGAAGTCGAAGTAAAACAGATGGTTCAGACCTACAGTGACACGGGATGAGTCACATGTGAGTGTTGGGGGGTTGTTGGCCCTTGGTTATGGAAGAAAGTGAATATTCAGGAAGAAAGGTGAAGTACAAACTGCGTGAAAGGCATAATGACTAATATTGGGTCGAACTGGTCAAAGAAGCAGAAAAGAAGGAGCAAAGTAAGGGAAAATGATTCATTGAATGAGAATACCGAGGAGGACAAATCAACAAGGAAGATGGATCATGGGAAAATCAACAAGAAGAAAAATCCACCAACAGATGATTTGGAGAACCTCGCAGGAAAGAAGGAAAGACAGGTTGGCAAAGCCTTGAAAATGTGGGTCAAGTTGACCTAGGGTTTTAGACACCTTGGGTTTTGAGATATAGGGTTTTGACACCTAGACATTGTCATGTAAGGTATAAATAAAGGTCGAGATGACCTGGGATCGAGTCATTTCGAGTTCCAAGAGGATTGTATTGTTGATGTCGAGTGATTATTGTTGTTGTGTAAGGAGAGTATTGTGTTGTGAGAATATTGTTTTATTGTAAGATCTTCAGTTGGGTGAGAAGATCAACCTTGTAGCTGGGTGCACAAGGAGGGGAGAGAAGGAGAGAGATATCTGTAAGCTAAGTGTGCAGATAGAACTATATGTTTTCCTTTAGTATATCAAGAAACACAGTTCTGCGGACATAGCCCTAGGGAGAGGGTGAACCATGTATATGTTGTTATGTGTGATTGATGTTGTGTTCCTTTCTTTCTATTATTCTGTTGTTGCATTATTGTGCTAGATTTGAGATATAACTGTGTGAAGTAGACTTAATATGGTAAATAATAACTAGATCTATGTGTGTTGTTGTTCTTTGGATTCACTTGCATTTCCTCTAGTTGTAGACACCTGTATCCTACAACCCGCTATTGCTACTTCAGGTGAGACTGCATCTTCTCTGTAAGTGTTGCTGAAAGGGCCAATAGTTAGGGCTTGTTGGTGCGCTATTAGAGTTGAACCCTGGGTCTACCCCTGTGCCACCAATTATTTTAATAGAAATAATATTTTCTCGTCCAATTGATATCTTGCAAATATTTGAATTATTATTACATGGGTGTATTTTTCATGTATGTTAAGGGATTATGCTAATCTATACACTAACATTATATATTATCACCATATTCTTGCATATCGTGGTGTTAGCCATAGGCATATTTTGAGAAGGAAGGTGATTTTGGGAGGATGCATAATTTTGGAAAAAAGGTTTATTTTGGGAAAGACCTAATTTTAGAAATAAAACCTAATTTTGGAACGTGTGCAATCGATGGAAAGAAAGAAGCATGCAAAACAAAAAGGAAAAACAACATGAAAAGAGGGAAAGCAACGTGGCACGTAGGCGGGCAAGCCTAACTATGATAGGGTTAGGGTTTGGATAAATATTGTAATGGCTATAAGCTTGAAAAGTAGTATAAATAAGAACCTAGGAGTTCTAGGTTAGGGGTTCGGTTGGTGGTAGTTCAACTATTTTTGTAATAAGGTTGTAAAAGAGTCATGTAAGGTAGATTTCTAATGTTACATCACAAGTTGAGGAGCCTAGTGTGATCTATTCTTCCTCACAAAGGTTCTTGAACCTCTTCATGATTGTTTGATGGAATATGTAATGCTCACAACACCATATTTTGTAGCAAATTGAATAAAAGAGAAGAGAATCCAAATATTTGTGGATGTATCCCAAGAGGGGGTGAACCATGGTAAAAATTGTGTCTTATGTGATGTGTCTTGCATGTTTACTTTGTGTCAGTGGTTATTTTATGAATGAATGATTCACTAGATGTATTGGAATGCATGCATGAGGTTAAAGATGAATGAACCCTAGGAAGACTTGAATGAATAACAAAGATTAATGCATGAAAAAGATAAAATACATTCCCATATCCCCACTCATTCCTAGACTTCAAGAACTTGAGTTTTGTAGTCACCCATAAAGATATCTAGGGTGAGACTACACAATGCACTCTGTGTGTTGTGTTTCCTTTTGGTTTACTAGGAGGGTCGATATATTTAAAAGTTTTTGTTGGAAACCTTTTGAGATATGAACATGGGTCAAACCAATAAGTAGAAGTGATATATATAAACCAACAAATGGTTTTTTTTCTAGCTATAACTGCATAGGATTGAGTGGGCGAGATCCATAGAAGAAGCATGCAACGAATGAAGGTATAAAAAGGAATGTTCAGTCCATGGAATCCAACGAAGGTGGATATCAAAATATGGTTGAAAATAAAGGAACTTGAACTTACACAGAAGGATAACAAAATCCCTAAGTTAACATCATGCAAATATCTGGACAAATACGTGTTTAGCAACTTGCATGAAGTATTTTTCTTTGATTTCCCACATTTGTTGTAGGAGTGGATATTGAGGTTAAAATAAAACCACCCTACAAATCAAATCAGACAACTGGAGTGGAATCCTATGGATATCGCGTAGTTACAACAAGTTAACAAAAAATTTACATGCGTAATAGATTTTTGGTTAGATAGTATTGTTGCAGGGTTTATCACTGAATTTGAAGTATATATCGTGAAGTCGTAGAGCGCAATAGAGAAGGATTTTCTAAAATGACCCAGAGGTATGTATATCATATCAATGTATACTTCTATCAAAATTTTAGTGTATAACAATGGTATGATGACCATGGAATATGATAGCTAAACTTCCCTATGTGCATCAGGGAAGGGGGTAAGCACTGAAAAGAGGTGGATAAATGGAAGAAGAAATTGATAAGGGAAATAATAATGAGTCCATGGACCCAATTATGATGAAGGAAGAACAAATAAAATAGATAATGGCAATAGTTGAAAAGACGTGCAACAAAGCACCCTAACAATATAAGATGAATAACAAGAAGAGAGCCATAGTTGATAGAGAGGGCTTGGCAAGTGATGAGAAAGAGGTAGAGGATCTCCAAGTTGTGGAGAAGATTGAGTAAATACTGCCCAAAACATATAAAAGGAAGACAAGAGGTCCAAGGGAAGGAATAGAAGGCAGAACTCAAATCCAGGTCACCGTCAGTGTGGAACCTACAACCCAATGTGCAATTAGTACACCAGAAATAATACCAACATTTAGAAAACCAAATTTTAGCGAAAGAAAGACAGTAGGAAACACATACAAACAAGAAGCATCAACTAGGGGATCCAGTTCAGGATGTAACATTCAAATATCTACACCACACGAAGGTCGTAGTTCAACACAGTTCAGAATGGAAAGACAGAACCCCACAATCAGTTTGCCATAATTTTAGGGAGAGGCATCAGACGACCCTGAAAATCACTTATTCATCTGCAAGAAGATGTGGGAAGCAAAGAATATCATAAATGAGGATACAAAACTTGCATAGTTATCTATCACACTAAGAGACCACGCACTGGACTGGTACATGAGCCTAGATGTAAACAGTCCACAAGGACTAAAAAGGACTATTATAGACATGAAAAAACTATTGATAAATGAATTTCAGAAGCCTAGCTCAGAAGTTTAGTATATGAATGAAATGATTGAAATGAGGCAAAAACTAGGTGAGTCTATTTGGGAGATTTATTAGAGGTTTAAATGCTTGAAAGGTAAGTTGAAGTATGCAATTATTGACATGCAACATATGCACTTATTTGTGAACTCATTGTTACCACATTTGAAATACCCCTTAAGACAATAGAAGTTCCAAACTCGGGAAGAGGCTCTGCAGAATTCCTTACAACTTGAAGAGAACCAGTATCAAAAGGCAGATCCAACAATAGAGGAGTTGAAGGAGGATATGAATAACCTAACATTTCAACTTAACTAGAATAAGGGAAAAGAGAAAAGATAAGTTTTTTGGTGTACCACATGCAGGACATAAGGAGACCATAACAATGAATGTTCAACTTTCGTGCAGTACATGGCCACAGGAGTACCGAACCCTTTTCCAATAGGATGACCATGGTGCAAGATTTGTAAAAAACATGGGCATGATCCATATCATTGTCCAATGATGCATAATTATAAGACAATACCCAAACTTCATATTGCAATTTTTGCAAGTCAGTGGGTCATTATGATAAAGATTGTAGGATGATGTAGTTGATGAAAGAAATAAATTCAGATACTTATAGGGTGCAAGAAGAAATGGTTACAACACAAGATGCACCTCAGTTCAACCAAGTACCACCTCCATACAACAATGCACAACAATAGTATAATATTACACAACCACAATACAATAATGCACAGATACAGTATAACCTCAGGCAGTACAATCAAGTACCTCAGTACAATGCACCGCGAGGAGATCGAGGTGGATACATAGGTGTAGGATGAGGTAGAGGAGTATTTGGATGAGGTAGAGGTCCAGTAGTGTGACACAACTACCAACAACTAGGAAATTATGCAAGGGAGTTTCCACTTCCACCAGTAACATGTATGTACTATTGCGCAACAGACCATGATACATAATATTATTTGACACTATTAGGGAAGATCCAAGAAAAAAGGAGCGAAAACAAACAGAAGGTCTAGTGGATCTCTAGAAAATCTAGGGATGATGGAAGAAACATCAACATAGTCAATCGAGGAGGAGCTAAGACAAGAACTAACACGATAAGACATGATCTAGGGAAACACCAATGGGTGAAGAAGAATACCGAACCATAGAAGTAGTTTGATGCATAGAAAGAAAAGGAAACATTCAAGGAGGAAAGACAAGAGTTTCTCAAGAAAAATGTTGCATCTACATCAGTTTCACAACAAACTCAGAACTCACCAATGTACAAAATTCCCTCCTCAATGGATCACACCAATGAAGTTCAACCTTTATAGAAACTAAGTAACATAAAAAAAATTCTACAATCCTGTGTTAAGTTATTAAAGGATCCATAATATCTTAAGATCTTACAAAATCTACTAGAAAGATGTACCATAGAGGTAGAAGGAAAATTAGAATAGAAAATAGTCAATCATCTCCATACAAGAAGAAGGAAAAGGAGGGAATTCAGACTAAATGCTAACATTGGGGATTTCAATATGGGTGATATTATACTAGACTTAGGCTCTGAAATAAATTTTTTACCTAAGAAGACATGGCAATGTATGGGAGAACCCATACTAGGATATTCACCTATCCAGTTGAAATTAGAAAATCAACACAGAGTGATGCCAATTGGAAGACTTAAAGGTGTGACAATAAATTTGGATGGAGTGCGCACTATGACATATTTTGAAGTAATAGAGATAGTAGATGGAAAAACACCTTATCCATCATTTCTTGTACTAGATTGGGAATTTGATAAACATGCCATAATCAACCTGAAGACAAGGAAAATGACGTTTGAATCAGGTGAATATAGAGTCATTACATCATTATACCCTTCAAAAGGAGAAATTTTTGTAGAACCCACTTGTTTAGATATGGAGGAAATAAACTAATTGTACAGAACCATTATGCGCGAAGAAGATTATGTCAACCCAAATGCATATGGGGTACTCGACTGGAGAAGCATCACATCATGTGCTTTTGAATTAGATACAAGTTTGGATAATTGGCAACAACGATTACATGAAGTTTACACAAGAAGGTGCAGAAGAATAGACTGTGTAGTAAGATGAGTTGGTACAAAGATAAGTGAACCTCCTAGTTTTCATGGGGTGAATAACTTAGAGGAATTTCTGACAAAATATGAAGATGAAGTATTAGAAAATTAGAGGCTCTTATCCCTAGATATTTCACTCAAGGCCACACCTACAAGAAGGTGGGGTGTGCACAAAGAAACAATTCAGGACTGGTATCAGTGAAAACCATTACTTCACATTAGATTTGGCGCAGAACGAGGGAGAAATAAAATGAAGAGGTGTGATAGGAAAGGAACACCAACATAACACTTGGATAAGTGAAGAACACAATGGAGGATGACACCACCAAAAGAATGGCCTCATCACTTTATCCATACATTGGAAGGAATCCTAGAGAACTGGTATGTATACCAATAGATGCGCAGAGGCACTATAGAATGGAAAATATTACAACAAAACTTTGTAGTAAATTTCTCATTTCAATATGAGAACCCCAACATTGATTCAGTGTTGAAAAAGATAATAGGTGTGATATTTATTGATGAATCAGAGGTTGAAATCATGACAGAGTATCAACAACAAAATAGACAGACAGTCAAAGAACTACTTTCATTCTATCATGTTGAAGAAGCACCACCAGATGAGGATGATTCACGCAACATTCAGATTACATAAATTGAAGGAGAAAGAGAAGTGGAAGGTCCATATCTGGAATCCTACAATGGGACACCAATCAAAGTTAATAAAGTCAAAATTGGGGCAACTAAAAATCCTAAAATGGAAAGTATTGGAGACTATTGGGATGAACAAACAATAGAAAGATTAACAAATTTATTGCACGAATACAATGACATGTTCCCAATGAAATTTAGAGAGATGAAAGGCATAGAAGGAGAGATAGGAGAGATGAGTATACCTCTCAAACTTGAGGCAAGGCCTGTCAAAAAAATACCTTACAAGCTGAATCTAGTATACAAGAAGAAAGTGAAAGAAGGAATTGATATAATGTTGGAAGTTGGTATCATAGAACCAGTAGAGGAATCTGAATGGAAAATTCCTATGTTATTCCAAGAAAATAAAAAATGGGGGATAAGGATCTGTGTATATTTGAGAAAATTGAATGATTTTTTCTTACATGACCCTTTCCCTACCCCTTTCACAGATGATGTCTTAGAGAACGTGGGAGGCTAGGAAGAATATTCATTTACAAATGGATTCTCAAGTTACCATCAGATCAAAATAGCTCCAAAGGATAGGTATAAGACTACTTTTTCCATGGAATGGGGATCCTACCAATATACAGTCATGCAATTTGGGTTTTAGAATGCATAAGCCATATTTTCAAGAGTAGTCATAGCTTATTTTAAGGAATTCATACATCATTTTCTAGAAGTATACCTGGATGACTAGACTGTATATATTCTATTAAAGGACCATGTACAAGTGTTAAGACTAATGTTGGAAATATGCAGGAAATGTCAGATATCATTGAATATTAAGAAATTCATTTTTTGGGGCACCTTTTGGAATATTGTTGGGACTTATAGTGTGTAAATAAGATTTACTAGTGGATCATGCTAGGATTATAGTCATTATCAAATTACCACCACCGAATTCAGTGTGTCAGTTAAGAGAAACACTAGGACATATAGGCTATTACATGAATTTTATACAGGGGTATGCACAAATTACTACACCAATGGAAAAATTCTTAAACAAGGATATCATATTTTAGTGGAATGAATGTCAACAAGGATTGGACACCTTAAAATAAAATATGGTCACAACACCTATCCTAGTACTCCCATATTGGGAAAATACATTTCATGTGCATGTATATGCATAATCCATAGCACTTGGAGCAATTATGGCACAACTAGGTGCAGGGGACTTAGACCATCCTATAGACTTTGCAAGAAGAAAATTGTCAGAATCATAGTAGAATTACAACACCATAGAAAAAGAAGGCATAGCCATGGTATGTGCACTTTAGAAGTTCAAGAACTATTTAATGGGTAAACAATTTAAGATGTTCACAGATCATTCTGCCCTCAAATATCTAGTCAACAAGCCAATGTTGGGGGGGAGGATCTGTAGATGGTTGTTTTTATTCCAATAATTTGATTTCAAAATGATAGTCAAACTTGGGAAACTGAATGTAGGACCTGATCACCTGTCAAGGGTAACTAATGCATAAGAGCCTACCAACTTGGTGGACAACTTCCCTGATGCGAAACTATTTTCAGTACAGATAGTTGATGAATATTTCACTGATATTATTGAAAACTTAAGTACAGGGAGTGCGCCACAAGAGTTTAGCATTGTGCAAAAGAAGAATCTGGTAGTCAGAGCTGCAAACTATCAACTTATTGTAGGACATTTGTACAACATCGGCGCAAATAACATTTTGTGAAGGTGTGTATTAGAACATGAAAGGCCCATAATTTTGGGAGAAGCTCATGAAGGTATAGTTGGAGGACACTCTATAGGAAAATATACCACATAGAAGGTATTGTGTGCAGGATTATGGTGGCCAATAGTCCATAAATATGCCAAGGAATATTTCCATAAATGTGATGTCTGTCATAGGGTTCTCAAACCCAAAAAAAGAGATGAGATGTATTTGAAAAATGGGCAATAGACTTTGTGGGACCAAGAAATCCACTATAAAAAAGGTTAGGAGCTAGATATATCATTATTGTGACTGAATACTTAACAAGATGGGAAAAAGCAACACCAATAAAAGACTGCAGCGTGGAGACAACCACACACTTCTTGTTTGAGAAAGTGATCACCAGATTTGGATGTCCAAGGATTTTGATGAGTGACCAAAGCACTCACTTTATCAATAGTACTGTCAAGGCTATGACTAAGTATTTTTAATTCTATCACCATAAGATTATACCATACCATCCCCAGGAAAATGGAGGAGTATAAGCCTTCAATAAGATCTTGGAGAATGCTTTGACAAAGATCTGCAATTTCAACAAGGATAATTGGGACTTGAATATACCAACAATACTATGGGCATATAGGACCACTTGTAATAAGTTTATAGGACATATTCCATTCAGAGTGGTGTATGGGAAAGAAGCAATAGTTCCCTTAGAATTTCTGGTACCCAATCTGCGCGTAGAAACAATTACCAACATGACAAAAAGAGGGGAAGTAAAGGAAAGGTTAAATAAACTAATGGAGATGGAAGAGGATAAGATTCTGGAAGGATTTCATCAGGAAGTATAGAAATAAAGAGACAAATCCTGGCATGACATACATATTAAGAAGAATATATTTAAGGAAGGAGACCTAGTCCTGCTCTATGACATTAAGTTTTTCAACATCCTAGTAAATTTATAATGCATTGGCTAGGGCGATATGAATTAAATATTGTCATAGATGGAGGATATGTATAGTTAAAATATTTGGGAGGAATAGAACTGAAAGGAATGATCAACAGTAGTTGACTAAAGTTGTACAAGGGTATTCGACCTACTAACTCTTAAAAGTTATAGCACAATGAGAAAGGCATGTATATAGTGTACTCTAGCAGAAATTAGGACAGAAAAATGAGAAAAATAAATAAAAAGGAGAAAAAGAGGGAAAAATAAATACAAAAATAGAAAATGAAAGAAAAACACAAAAAGACGTAGAAGTTGACTATACCACAAGAAGGATAAAAAAAATCCACGCGCAACAATTACGGCGACAATATCGGGAGACAACATGCATGAAAAACTATAGTAGTTGCAAAGGCATGTAAAAAGTAAGAAACTGACACAATCGAGTCTATAAAGGAGGAAAGCATGTGTTTATTCAACACTTAGAGATTTTTTAGTACAGAGCGAGAAATAGAGTACTTTCCCTAGTTAGCATTTTATGCAAAAGCAAGAAAATGTGTGAATTTGAGAAATAATGACCCCACCAAAGTTCAACGCGCCAAGCCAGTACGTACGGGTTACTCGGAAAGACCAAAGGCATAAGGAAAGAATGACACATCTCGAGAACGTGGTCGAGTTGGAGGATGTTACCACCTCAGACACATAATCAATTAGCCTGGAACAGGTTGAGGAAGAAATGATGATAGCGCAACAAGGAGAAATAAGACAGAGATCTGGGGCCCATAATGGTATTTCGAACCCTAAACCGAAGACACCTGCAAATCCCAATGAAACAAAGGGACCACGTGTAACACACCCACCAAGGGGCTAGAAAATTTCCAGCTTTCTTTCCTTTTTAAATTCTAAGGAGCCTATCACAGACCCTCCTTTCCCTTTTAAAATCCCTCATATGATCAACGGCTATGACCACATGCCTTATCAGAGAGGTGTTTGTTGTCTTTCGGAATTCGGGAAATCATGATGCATGTATTTCCCTTTTCTCTCTTGTCTTTCGAAGGGACGGAACCTGAAACGAATCTAACCGCTTAACGAGATTAACAACAACTCAGATTAAGCCCTAATATTCTACCCTTTTCGACATTTCAGGATATGCGACGACAAGAGGTTTCGCACTTAGGATTCCCGGGAGCCGAAACTCCGAAACCTATATATCTATATATC
>JZKD02S1613555.1:133226-145239 GCA_000966675.3 Picea glauca
TGGAAGTATGGACATTAGTTGAAAAAGGATATGATGTTCCAAAATTCACTCCCACAAAAGAAGAAGAAAAGAAGAAATTTTGGGAACATGCAAAGGATTTAAATACACTACAAGTTGGACTGAGTAAGAAGATCCTTGCTAAAGTACTAAACTATAAAAATGAAAAAGATCTCTGGGATAAATTGGAAACTATGTATTCAAGAAATTCCAAGGTAAAGAGAGCCAAACTTCAGACTCTCAAAGTACAATATTAAGGTCTAAAAATGAAGGATGAATAAAATGTCTCAGAGTACTTCGAAAGAGTTGATAATATTGTTAATGCAATCATAGGTTTGGGAGTAGAAGTGTTGGATAATGAGTTAGTTGAAAAGATAATAAGAACACTACCTATGTTGTATAATCCTAAAGTGTCCACTCTTGAAGATCAAGAAAATATCGATCAACTCACCATGGATGAATTGTATGGAATCCTCACAGCCTATGAGTTAATATTAGGTCATGAGAGCCTCCCAAAAGGAGACGCGGCTTTCAAGGTTCTCAAGAAAACAAAAAATCAGAAGCAAAAACCTCAACCCAACCATCATGAAGAATCTGATGTAGAAGAATCCAATTTTATTAAAAAACTTCAGAAAGGATCAGGGAGGTACAAAGGCAAGCTGCCTTTCAAATTTTTTAATTGTGGTAAGGTTGGCCACTTTGCAGCCAAGTGTCCCTATCCCAAGGAGGACCTTGAATATGAAGAAGACACAAATAAACAATACAAGAATAAGGGAATCCCCAACTATAATAAATTTGTTTACAAAGGGTAAAATAATTTTTACTCAAAAGAAGAAAACAATAGCTCATCAGAGTCTAATGAAAGTGATGATGATGAAGTCATTTTTCTAGGTATTGAAGAGACTAATGAGATAGAATAAATTTAGCATGAGGAAGAGTCAAAAGATGAAGAAGAGGTTAATATGGAAGAAGACCTTCTCATTGCCTTGGATGAATTAAAAAGATACAAAAACAGATATAGACAGCTGAAATGTTTTGTAGTTGAACAAAAGGAAAAACATGAACAAAAATAAAAAGAGATGGATAAAATCATGAGCAACCTGGAAAACCAAATCCTAGAAGAAAATAGGATGGAAGAAATTCTGGAAAAGTCTCTTAAAGAGAAACAAATAACTTGTGAGAGAATGGAGGTAGAATTAGTTCACCTAAGAAAAGAACTTGATGCAAAAATTATTCAAACACGATATGAAAATAGCTCTAAAATCTTATATAAGATTATTACCACACAAAGGGATTCAAGTAACAAAAATGGAGTATGTTATTCTCAAGAAGAAAATAAATCTTATGCAGTTTCTCTCCTCAGTACATTCAAGAAGAAAGATGAAGAAAAAACAAGTAGTGATCAACACTCCAGAGGACTAATTCCACCCATCAAGAAGGAATATAAGACAACACCAAAGAAGGTTTATCAAAACATGTATCCTCACATTTTATTTGGTTATTTCTTTGCATGCTCTAATTTCGGACACAAAGCTATGAATTGTAGAGCATATAGAAGGAAAAACTTGAGGGTTAAGAACTATAACCTTAAATATAACCAAATAGTAGATCAAGTTAAAAGAAGATATTATAACTCCTTTGCACCTCTACAAGAAGGGAACCTAAAATGCTTCAGATGTCATAATTATGGACATAAAGAAATTAGTTGAAGATTAATGGAAGTCTCGGAAAAACCAAAGTTCATTAGAGAGAAAAAGAAGCTTTGGAAAACAAAAATATCAAAAGAGGAATGTATTATTGCCTTGAAAGCCCAAGATAAATAATATCTCTGGTATGTTGACATTGGGTGCTCAAAACATATGACAGGAAACAAGGACAAGTTTTTGAACTTAAATAAACAAAAGGGTAAAGTCACATTTGGTGACAATGCTTCAGGTAACACACTTGGGAAAGGCACTGTGAGTTTGGGAAAAGACAAAGCCAGGGATGTGTTGCTTGTTGAAAAAATGAAACCTAGCCTATTAAGTATCAACCAAACCTATGATCAGGGGGAAATTCGCATCTTTGATTCCTAGAAATGTGATATTGTGAGAGAGGACTCAGGAAAATTTGCTGGCACTTCTCCTAGAACTCCCGAGAATGTATATATACTAAATACAAAAGTTAATGAGGAGTGTCATATAAATTTAGTAGATGAAAGTTGGCTATGGAATAGAAGTTTGGGGCACATTAACTTTGACAATTTAGTGAAAGTCAGCAATCTTGGGGAAGTAAGAAACTTTACAAAGATCACAAAGCCCTTAAATCCTATGTGTAGACACGGTCAACTAGGCAAGCAAACTAGAATAAGGTTCAAAAAATAATAATACTCAACCTCAAAACCTTTAGATCTTTTTTCACGCCAACCTCTATGGACCTACAAGTACCAAGAGTTTGCAAGGAGATTCCTACTTTATGTTGTTCATTGATGATTTTACTAGAATGGGTTGGGTATGTTTTCTCAAGGAAAAATCATAAGCACTTAAAAAATTCAAATCTTTTAAGACCCTTGTTGAAAATGAAAAAGAGAAAAAAATCAAATGTCTTAGATCATACAATGGTGGTGAGTTCACCTCAAAAGAGTTTGATCTCTTCTGTGAAACCTATGGAATAAAAATACAATTCTCTATTGCTAGAACACCTCAACAAAATGGGATTGCTAAGAGAAGGAATAAAACAGTCAAGGAGGCTGCAAGAACTATGCTCAATGAAGAAAATTATCCGATGGATATTGGAGGGAAGTTGTAAGATTAAGTGTATACATATTAAACATGGGTTAGCTCAATATTAATAGTAATAAGACTCCTTATGAACTATGGTTAGGGAGAGCTCCCTCGGTAAAATACTTCAAGGTCTTTGGAAGTAAGTGTTTTATCAAAAGGCTTGATGAGAATCTCGGAAAATTTGATGCTAGATCTGATGAAGGTATCTTTCTTGGATATGCTTCTACCAATAAAGCATACATATGCTACAATATTAGATTACATAAGATTGTTGAGAGTGCAGATTTCAAGGTGGATGGTTTTAAAACAATAAGGATCAAACATCAAGAGACCATACTTGAAAATGAATATGAATATGATGAGTCAGTTGGTACACAAGCAAAATAAGTAGAAGAGAATAAAGAAGAAAATGAAGAGGATGATATGGATACTAGTGAATATGAGGAAGATATTAGAGAAGAAGATATAAGAGAAGAATCCCCAAGAAGAGACAAAAATACACCCTCGATAATAACTCAAAAGAATCATACTGAAGAACTGATTATTGGAAATAAAAGCAATGGAGTGTAAACAAGAAGACAACTATTATATTAGACATAAATAGCACTTTTGTCACATATTGATCCCATCTAAATGAAAGGGGCATGCAAAGATGAGAATTGGGTCAATGCTATGAATGAAGAAGTTCCAAGACCAAAAAATAAGAATGTCATTGGAACTAAATGGGTGTTTAAAAAAAAAGTGAATGAGAATGGGAAAGTAATAAGGAATAAAGCCAGATTGGTATGTAAATGGTATTCTTAGGTTGAAGGGGTAGAATTTGAAGAAACCTTTGCACCTGTGGCCATTTTATAGGAAATTAGGATGTTCTTAGCCTTTTCCAGCTACAAAAAATTTAAATTATGGCAGATGGATGTCAAGTCATCATTTCTCAATGAAAACTTAGAAGAGGAAGTCTATATTGAGAAACCAGAAGGATTTCAATTAACTAACAAAGGAGACTATGTTTGTAAACTAAAGAAAACATTCTATGGGCTAAAACAAGCACCCATAGAATGGTATGCAAGGCTAGATTATTATTTACAAGTACAAGGCCTCAAAAGAGGATCAATAGACGACAATATTTATTGTAAAATTGTTGTTGATAGCATGATTATTGTGGAAGTATATGTTGATGATATTATATTTGGGAGTGATGATGAAAAAATGAGTAAGGACTTTTCTAGGAGGATGCAGGAAAAATTTGAAATGTCCTTGCTTGGTGAAATGAATTTCTTTCTAGGATTACAAATAGTATAGTCCAAAAGGGGATTATTTATCCATAAGTCCAAGTATGTTAAAGATATGCTTAAGAAATTCCATTTACAGGATTGCAAACCTGTTTGTACACCTATGACAGTTGGATGCAAAATAAGAAAGGAAGATGAGTCAAAAGTTGTAGATCCAAAACACTATAAATCAATGATTGGGAGTTTATTGTATGTAACAACTTCTAGACCTGATGTCAAGCAAGTTGTTGGGATGGTGGCTAGATTCCAAGCAACACCAAAAGAGAACCATGTTCAAGCTATGAAAATAATATTTAGGTATTTAAAAGGAACCATAGATCTCGCTTTGTGGTACCCTATCAAGGATTCATTCTCTTTAAAGGCCTATTCAGATGCAAATTGGGCAAGTTGAGTGGATGATAGAAAAAGTACAAGTGGAGGAGGATTCTTCTTGGTAGAATCATTGGTAGCTTGGATAATCAAGAAACATTCCTCAAATTCTTTGTCTAACACTGAAGTTGAGTATATTGCAACACCATAATGTTGGACACAAGTGGAATTGATGAAAAAAAACTTACAAGACATCAAAATAGTGTTTGAAGAACCCACTACTATCTATTGTGATAATACAAGTTCTATAAGTCTCTCCAAGAACCTTGTCCAACACTCCAAATCAAAACACATTCCAATAAAATACCACTATCTAAGAGATCTGGCTGAAATAAGAACATTAAATTGGAATATGTCCCAACACAAGAACATGTTGCAGATATTTTCACTAAACCCTTAAGCATAGATGTATTTGAATGTCTCAGGAAAATATTGGGAGTAGTCTCTCTTCCAATCTAATATCTCAAGAAAAAATGCATCAATTGGCATCAAATCAGGGGGAGACAGTGATCAAAGTTAGGGGGAGTCATTCAACCCTTTTCCCTTGATGTCAAATGGGGAGAAATGAAAATAGTATTGCCATCAATGCCAAATGGGGATATTGTTGGCAATATGGAAATATAGGTTTCCATTGATTGCATTAGCATTGACAATATTAACTCTGCTACATAATCATGACTGATACAGGGATACTAAGGCTACATACAGTTTAGACATGTTCATATTATGGTAACTGTGTTGACATTGACAGATGTGAAGAACATGATGACATATCTATGTGGAAAAAGCCATTGATGAGACCTCTTCTTGCCAATGTTGGTGTTTTCCTATCCTGGTGTTTATACTGAGTATCATATTATTGACTTTACAACAGAGGTGTTTTACAATAGATCTTTGCTTGATAAATGCTTCAAATATCTTTCAAACTCTTTAAGTACAAGGATCCCCACATGCCTTTCAAAGGTTCTTGGTATTTATCAAGTTACTACAAAGAATGCAAAAGGTGGAAAGGAGGTTATGATGGATCTCATGGAAATGGAGAATGTTTTTTTAAGGAGGAATTACAGTGGAAATGACAAAAATAAGTATAAAAAATTCTTTCAAGAGTTACTAAGAGGTGGAGACAAAACACAAGATGGACTACATTATTTTTCACATATAGATTGTTGCTCTATCATGCAATCTACTGAAGTGTGAGGATGTAGTGAGTGTAATCAGGAAATAGACTTGAACAAGAAATAAGACAGAGTAGATGATTGTGATGACAAAGTTGTTGTTAATACGAGGGATGTATGTGGCATACAAGAACATGAATTTGTGCATAAGGTTATTGAAATGTATGAAAAGTATTTGGATTATGTAAAACATGCATTTCAAAATGATCATTGTATTTATAAAGGATTTACAGGAATCATTTTTGGTAATATGCATTGATTTAAACATCTATTTACAATATGTGCACACAAAAATACCGATATAACTATTCACACCAACCCTATGAGAGAAACAAAGAGGCTTAACCCTATGAGATACACAAAGAGGCTTTTGTGGAATACATTCAGTGATTAGTGGTACATACCAGTTAACCTTCTTCTGACATTTTTGATTGGAGGTTTCTGTGGGTGGATCCTTGTGAAAATTACAAGAACTCTGAGGAATTTAAGTGGCCTTGTTATTGGAAATTGTGCTGCAGGAAATGTTGGAAATTTTCTTCTAATTATCATTCTTGAAATTTGTGAACAAAAATCCAGTCATTTTGGAGATGTTGGTGTTTGTATGGATTATGGAATGGCTTATGCATCCTTTTCTATGGAGATTGGGGCCATCTACATCTGGTCTATTGTTTACAATATTGTTAGATCATCATCATATCAAAGGGACAAAGAAACTCAAATAGAAGCTAGGATTGAAGAGAATATCCCAAGTTACATTCAAGACTCTTCTATTGTTGCTATAGTTTATGATGTTGCAATCCGACAGTCCTTCTTGAAAACCTCCATATGGATTGAAGAAGTACACATAGAGAGAGATAGTGATGTGATCATTATGCTTGTTGGAAACAAAAAAGATCAGGTTAATACATTTAGGGACCAAAGATCCCAATATGGAGAAGGAAACTTGTTTTGCAAATAGGCTTTCTAGAATGAACGCCAATTACATGGAAGAAGGAATGTGAACAAGTATGGAAGTTATCCTTTTGGTACATGAACACAACCATCCCCATATATTGTTACTGCAAATTGGAAAAGGATGAGGCATTATATGTTGGATACCTCCATAGTTTCTATGGGAAGGAGGAATTCTTTCGCAGGGAAGAGAGGCCAGGGAGTTTAAAAATAAAGAAAAGAAGACTCAACAAATGTCCAATGAAGAGATCGACAGTGTTGATTAAATCGCCATTTGGGATTTATCCCACATGTATAGTGAGAAAATATTAATATTGGTTTATAACCATAGCCCTCACTATGACTATTTGATGTGTAGTGAAAGGGTATGGTAGGGGCTCTAGGTTCTTGTACTTCTTGAGAATATCACCATCCTGGAGCCCGAGATGACCTGTCAGGGCCCCTACCTTTTGGAAGAAGTGACTATGAACATTGAAGTAATATTTTTTTTATACGACTGTTGGTGCAATGGTCATAAGTGTGTTATGTTGATTAAAAATTGACTAATAATTGTGTTAGCATTAATCAATGGTCATTTAGATGAAGAGGTGTGATGGTTGTGAAGATTTTTTTTGAATATTTTAAATACTTATAAATATAACTAAGATGTGAATGAGATGAAGGACAATTGCAGAGACATTGAAGATCAAAATATAGAATGATATAGAGAAGAAGTTATGATTTCTAGTGTTTGATATAGAAGACTTTTATAGGATTGCAGAAGATACTTTGAATATTAGAAGACAGAAGAAGAGAGAGGAGCAGTCAAGACTTGATACTGAATTTTTCCAGATTCGAAAATTAAGGGTGGCTGGGAGGTGCAAGGGAAGGTTGGTGCCTGCAGGGGAGTAGGTGCTTCCTTTTTAGTTGTAGTTGACTAAACAGGGGGTTGAAACTTCCTACCAGTTGGAGTTGGTGAACATGGGTGTGGGTACATCTTGATCAGTGGGTGTTGATTTAAGAGGAAAGACATCTTCCTTCCATGTAACATGTAAAACATAATTTTACAACTAATAGAAAAGTGTTTGTGGTTTTCTCAATTGGGTTCCACGATAAAATATTGTGTTAAAATTTGATTGCATTAACAAAATAAAAATTGATAAAATTATTGTGTCACTGATTCACCCCCCCCCCTCTCAGTGACAGGATCTGGTCCTTCACCGTTGACCAAATCTTGGACCTTGGAAAACCCAACCAACCTGCTTCATGTATGCATGGTATCGATATGGCATAACTTTCTTATGGTGGGACAAGCATCCCTAGGAAGACCTAAAAGGTGATTTTTTTTTATGGTTTCTCATGCTGATAGGTAGGCTATCCATGGGAAAATTTTATATATGAGGAGTAGAACACCAATTCCTAGTGAGAACCCTCATTAAATGCATGTTACAAAACCCTCTCCCAAAAATATGCTTGATATCTCTTCTTGATATTAGGTATTAATTCATAGCATCCATCAAACCCTACCCACACTTTTTCATCAAACTTCTTGAGTCTAAATGTATAACTACTTCAATAAGGGTGAAACTAAAAATTGGGACCAAAATTATAGGGAAAATTGGTGGTACAATCCTTCTCTTTCTATATCTTCATTGCCTATACCCATCCAACAAGAGAACAAGAACACATACCTCTATAGTAGAACCTATAATAATTTTGTAATGGGATAAATTGATCCCACTTTAGTCATCATCTAGGCATTGGTGTAGAACCTAAAATGAAGTTCCTTCTTTCATAATCCAATAATTGCACCTAATCCTACAAAATTTTACAAGGACAACCACTCCTTCAATGGATAAGTTCCATCTAGGTCTTTCCTATTATCCTCGTGATACCTCCCTTCATTTCATGGTGAGACTAGCCATAAAAACTAAGTTGGAATCAAATCAACTCTAATGTTTGGAAGGTTTCCCAAATTTGATCTCTATGGGAATAGTTTTCATTTCTATTTAAAACACAATGAAAAAGGATCTTGATTGGATGGAACATTGGGGAGTTGAGATGGCATCATGCTCATCTAATCTCTCTTTACCAGGCATCATGGGAAATCTCTATGGTTCAATTATCATTACTATAATTGAAATTTGGTTGGATACAGTTGCCAATCCTTTTATGTGATTAACTTAGGTGGATTTTTTAACCAACCTAAGCTTATATTGATGTCACATGCATTCATATGTGATATGACACGACCTGACTAACCTACCAACCAAAACCATCCTTAGTAATATTGTGGCATAGATACATCCCCACCCACAAAGACCTAACACTACATAGAAAAATATTGTGGATTGTGGTCTAATATCTCTAGAGAATCATTTTTTCCTATGACACCCTGTTACACCTCAAAATTACTCACTTCGATAGTGTCGCAAGTGTCATCATTACAAGTCTTGTAAGTGTCACATCTTGTCCGCAAGTGTCGCATCTTGACTACAAGTGTTGCAAGTGTCAAAAACATCATACTTCCATATTGCCTATGTCGTGCCTCTAATAACATCATAAAGACACTAAAGACACCTCAAAGGTTAGTTTGGAAGAAGAGAAATCAGTTGAAAGGGAGTAAAAACCTTTTTCCACTGAAAGAACCACTAAAAAATGGATTTTGGAGAGGAGCGCTCCCCTACTCACTATCAGGGAGTGATGRCACTCCCTGAGCCTCTTTGGGGGAGTGTTTGAGCRCGYTGTTAACCCTTWTGGGGGAGCACTACGCTTTTTWAAGCAAATTTTGGGTTTGTTGAGGCAAATCAGGGAAGAATCCCTCAATTCCTAAAGGTCGTTGGATTCGAATAGATGGTCAAGGCATRATCTTAGGGAAGATCCTCAACTGAAGGAGAGGAATCCTCAACTTATCCCAAAGATCTCTCAAGTGGTTGGACCTCTCCAAGGTTATATAAGGAGGCCTTCTCATTGTGAAAGGTACAATAGAGATTGAGAATTACATCAAACTTATGATCTCATGAGTGAGATGTCATCAAAGAAATCAGTGGATATTACCTGAGCAAAGGGGTTGGACAAGGAGAACTGGAAGAAGCTGTCACACCTTCATTCAAAGGATTGTAAGTACTTTTACTTGTTCTCATTAATATAATCAATGCTTGGCTTGTTTCTTTCAAACTTATGTGTGTTCCATATGATTTTGTCTGTAGTAGATGGATCTATATTTGAGATAATCTCAGTAGAGTAGGAAGTCCATTGTATCTTTGTTTTTCCTACAAGATCTATCAGGGAGCTCAAGATCGAAGCTCATCCAGGACTTTGCAAGGACAAACGCCGCTAATAAGGTACATATCTTTATCCTTCTCTTTCATTTATTAGCTCTATTGTATCTAAAAGGAAGTCAGTGTCCATGTTAATAACTTTTCTGTCTTGGCCTTAGGAGTCTAGAGACGAAGAGGGAATCCACTTGTCCGCAAGGGGGTTCACCTACAACAGAAATTGGCGATTCCACTGGGGAGGAGCTCTGATTTTTGTTTCCATTCCCAGATCTTGTTTTGGACCTTTGCCCACTTTTTTTTATCTTCTCCACGTTGTATTTTTTATTCTTATATTTGTTTGATTGCCTCTTTATGTCATCAAGATCACCTTGATTGACTGAATTTCCTTGATTTTTTGAGTTTATGGGCATTTTTTTGAGCTTTTGCAGCAGAGAGATCCCCTTCCCTTGTTAGCAGAGCACCAACACTCCCTGGTAGTCTTACATAGAGTGTTGGAGCGCTCTGGTACCCCTTACACCAGAGCGTTATCCCATTTTCAATGAAAATCATCTAGGTTTTCAATTTCTGAAGTTTAGTTTTTTCCTTTTTTCACTTGCTCAGTGTCTCATACTCTCAGTCCATCTTGGTATTGGCTTTCAAACACCTTATTTCTGAGAATTCATCCTATTTTGTTTGGGATTTTTACATTTTCTTTCCTTGCCTTGAAGCCACTCTTTGTCTTTGCTGACCTAGAGTTAACTTGTTGTTTTCTTCTCCTTTATCTGATTGAGTGAAAACTTTTGTGAGGAAATCCAAAGGTCTGTGAACCTTTTCATTTGATATTTGAGGTCAACTTTCCATCATTTCTCTTTTGTTTGAAGTTTTTTGGTTCTTGTTTGCAATTTGGTTATCTTTGTCCTTCTTGTCTATTTCACGACGAGAGTGTATTTTTTGTTTTGTGCGAGGTTTGCTTCTAATTGTTTAATCCTAAAGTTTGATTGACACTTAGAATTTTTACATTTGATTATCATTCACATATAAACAAAAGGACATATTTTAGTGATTGGTTTGGATATTATAAGACATTTATGAAATTTTTAGCATTGCATTGGATTTGAGTGAGAAACAAGTTGATTGAGGACGTTGGATATTAGTGTTTGATAGTGAAAACAACTCTTTCTCTTTCCCTTAAATATCCATTCATCGAAATACAAGACTGCTTATCATATTCTTGTGAATTTTTGGGAATTGAGTTATCATATCATCTGTTTCATTGTCATACACCCTTTGAGTAAAGAACAACTACAAAATGAACGCTAATTAAAAATTAACTAGAACATTTGTTTTTTAGGATCTTCCACCAACATTAGACAAGATTAGCACTTTGGATTAGGCTGTGAGTACAACTCTCCAAAGTTTTCAAAACAAACATTAGAATCCTGAGATAGGGAGAGTCAAATCCAATTGTTGTATAGGCTTTCTAGGATCCCCCTCTCACACAGGGGTTACAGACGAGGTTTCATTCAGGAGAATTATGGAGATTATCCCTCTGTGGTTCAACTAATTATAGTGGTCGGATCATATATTGGGGGTCACTTGAGGGTATACCCATGATTATGTGTGGGATCCTCTTGAGTTTATTTCAGACTTGTTATCCTGCCCATACATTCGGATTGGAATGTCGACTGTACCCACCCAGGGGCTGACTATGAGTTGGTGTCCTTAGTTGCCATAATATTTAGGTACTTACATGAGGTGACAATGAAGGGAAGTCTCACTGTACTTGGAACACACATTGGTCAAACTTACTCGGGCTTCTTGGAGGGTAAATCCAAAATTATTGCATGGAAGCTTGCACCAAGGTGAAAGTCTATTAAGTAGGTCGCCATTGTAACTATTCCACCATATCCTATCCCCTTATTGACTTGATCACACGACCTTGGATTTCATCACCAACTAGTATGATCATCAAGAGAAGTTTTGTTTGCTTGGTTTTGATCCCTAGACTTTATTAGCGTATGCTATTTCTTTTCATTAGTTGGCCCTAGATTTTCAGCGTGTACTATTATTCTCCAAAATTGAGCCTATAGACGATAAAGGTCTTTGTCGATCTGTTAATCCCTAATATTGGCTCATTACCCCTTAATTGGGGCATATTAGATTAGTAATGTTATTTTATTTATGTCATATTTAGGCCATTAGTTGTAATTTAGATTAGTAATGTTATTTTATTT
>JZKD02S1613566.1:3879-62079 GCA_000966675.3 Picea glauca
GGCGCCAGAAATGTTGGCATTCAGAAGTCACTCCTGGATTGCTAGCAGGAGCAGAGCCCGAAGCCCATCAGTTTAATGTCACGATTTGTTTAAAGGGTGATCAAATGGAGGAAAACTCAAAATAGCATCGCATCAACTCAGGAACCAGACCAGGCATGCATGGACGAGTGAGGTCTTGATAAAATCCAAACAGTGAGTCGTAGTATAGGGTGAGCAGGTGGAAGACTTATGCGAGAAGGGTGCAAGGTCTATCATAGACATTCGGTTCGGGACAGACTGAAGAAGAATGCATTTGAACGCAAAATCCTTTTACATTCAAACACAAATACCAGAGGGCACGACAACGTCACAACAAATCCTTTATTGTGACAAGTTGTTCTACTGTGAATCCTCAAGCAAAAGATGAAACAAAGATGGAAAAGGAAGGAAACTGTTTGTTATAAACCAAGAAGTCTCATACACAGAGGCATAACCAGGAAACCAGAGTATCGCTGAAACTTTACAGTCGGGAGCTTAGCTCTAACATCGATAGATACAAAAATGGCAAAAATGCCTACATATACTCAAAATAACATAGCAGCGGAACAAAGAAACTGCATTGAAGGCTTTGCGTTTGCATGGCTTCTGACACTCTGCAGCTGCAATCTTTGAATAATCGTGCAACTTGTGGCAGACGCGATAGATCTTCTGACAGCTACATCAGCGAATCGACGTGCCTTTAATTCGTTGCAGGACGTCCCCATTATGGCGGAGACGATGTCTAACCACCACCAACTACTTCAATAACTACTTCTTGGGATTGATAACGGCCCAGCCAACTCAACACTTCGGGATCTGGATGACTTCTCGTGCTGCCACCTGGAATAACTGAATATCTTGAGGAACAGGTATGGAGGCCAGCGTGGAGGAATGGTGTATGGTAGGAGTGATGGCATCGGGGAGCGCATGGCAGAAGTGGCGAGAAGTGAGAGTGATGACAGAGGGGAGTGACAGAGAATGATCCATGACGGAAGACACCCAGGTAGATGGGGAGAAGACGGGATAAACGAACTCGCCTTCGGGTGGGAAACCGATGCGGAAAGGAACGAGACGCGTGGCAGGAAATGAGTGGATGGTGGGAAGAAAGGAGAGCCACGCGGACCAAAGAGGAAAGGTGAATGGATGACACATGGCGGTAAGGGAAAGGTGGACAGAAAGATGACATGGCGGGAGGCGGGCCCATGCGGATTAAAGACAGGGCAGCTGAGAAGGTCGGGGCAGTGCTCGTGCCATTGATCTGGGCTCCTCGATCGTGGCCGTCAGAAACTGCATCTATGATTTCGGACCCCCCCCCTCCGCTTAAAGGTAGAAAGACGGGGGGGGTCCGGAATGGTCTTCACCGTCGTTGATCCGGGCGCGCTCATCTGGACCATTGGAGAGATGTGCCCCCGATCTCGGAACCCCCCCCCCCTGCTTAAAGATCGAAAGGCAAGGGGGGTCTGGAATTTTTTGTACGCCGTCGATCTGGGAGCGCAAATCTGGACCACCAGGTCTTGCTTTCTACTTATGACGGGCGCATTATTGCCCGAAACTTTGGACAAGTGGGTTTTTACCCCTTCTTTTGTGTTATATCCCCCTTATATAAGAAATATCGCTAACACGGTGAGATCACACAGTCTATGATCATTAACGATGAGATCACGCAATTTATGATCATTGACGTCTAGATCATGCAGGTTATGATCATTGATGATCATGCAAGCTAGTTATGATCATTGACAGCGAGATCACACAAGATTACAATCATGAATCATTAACGATCATGATGGTGATATGGGAAGGGTGATCCAGACGATAATAGGTACCCATGGAGAAAGATTCCCATCGTGGACATCATTGTCATAAGAATTCAAATTGTCATCATAATCACACATAATTGTGAATTAGCAACTAAAATAGATTAGAATTTTGCTACACAGCCCATTAGTTGGGAGTTCACCAAATACTTGAGTCTACAACACGCTTCATATGATTATAGATTAGAATTTTGAGAGACTACCCATACTTTAGACTCAATTCTTTACAATTGAAATGCCTATACTTTAGACTCAAGTCTTTACATCTTAAATTCCTATACTTTGGACTCAATTCTTTATAACTGAAATGTAGACAAAAAAATTCAAAGAAACGCCCAGAAAACAAATCCCTCTCCCTCTCCCTTGCCTTCCAATCCCGTACAACATTGTACAGGTCAACCCTTTTCTCCTTTTATTGTTTCTCTCTTGGCTGAATTCTCTGCATGATTAAGAATATGGTTGATAATTTTTCTTAATTTAACCCTTTTACGGTGCGCTAAATAAGTAGTTTTGTTGGTTCTCATTCTTTACGTAGCACACTGGAGTATTTTTTCAAAAACCTTACCATGGTGCACCATTTTTTGGGAGAAATCATATGCACCTGTGCAATTGTTTAAGTATTGCACCATCGTATATAAAATTTTCAAAAATAACACTGACACAGTGCACAATTTTTTAGAGAAACTGTGCACCCCAATGCATCATTATTTATGTAGCACAATGGAATATTTTTTTGTTTTAAATAAGCCTACTACATTGTGTTATTTTGGAGGACACCAGTGCGTCAGTTGTATAAATTGCACTGGTGCATTATATATTTATAAAGGCACCGTACAAAAACATTTGTTAAAACCTTCGCTGACTCGCCTCCGCTATAAATGGATTTTTGGGTTATTTTAATAGGGACATCCGCAAAAACATATGCTAGAGGGTCTTTTCCTTGTAGTGGGTTTACAATTTATAGGTGAAATTCATCCTACTTCTAGTGCCCAACATAAATGGATTTTGTCAACAATTGATTACTTTTCAAAATGGGTCGAAGAAATTCCCACCAGGTTTGATATTGATGCAGTTGTGATCGAATTCCTAGAAGAAAACATTTTAGCTAGGTTTGGATGTTCTAGGAAAATCATAATTGATAATGCTCAGGCATTCAAGTCTCTATCTATGATAGATTTCTATCAAAAATACGATATCATTCTTGGTCATTCATTTTCCTATTACCCTTAGAGTAATGGATTAGTTGAATCATAAAATAAGAGTTTTTTTGGACATATTGTCATTGATGTCAACAGTCTATGTCTTTACGTTATAATGATGAGTTGGTATGAATAAAGAGATGAAAATCCATGTACAGAAGGATGAAGTACCAACAGTCGTCCATCTCATTGGGAGATTTATAAAAAGGCTGGAAGTCGTGAAGGACGAAGTCCCGAAGTACCGACAGTCGTCCATCTCATCGGGAGATTTGTAAAAAGGCTGGAAGTCGCGAAGGATGAAGTCCAGAAGTACCGACAATTGTCCATCTCATTGGGAGATTTGTAAAAAGGATGGAATTCGCGAAGGATGAAATATCGAAGTATCGACAGTCGTCCATCTCATCGGGAGATTTGTAAAAAGGTTGGAAGTCGTGAAGGACGAAGTCCTGAATTACTGATTATCGTCCATCGCATCAAGAGATTTGTAAAAAGGATGGAAGTCAGGAAGGACAAAGTCCCAAAGTACCGATAGTCATCCATCTCATTGAGAGATATCAGGACCGTCAGATCATGTTTAGTGGAAGGATAGAGTAAGCCACAAATGTCTCGAAATTGATTTGAGGAAACACTTCGGGAGATATCTTGACCATCGGATCAAGGAAAGTAGAAGGATAGGATAAGCAAGGCCAAAGGCCAGATATCCCAAAGAGTCGAATTCCCGACAGTCGTTGGATTGTGTTAAGTCTTTTCAGGTTAAAGAATGACCATTAGATGAAGTCAAGTTACTCGAGGTTTACACTTCAAGGAATATCACTTCGGGAGAATTGGGAAGTGGAGAAATTGAATTACTTGAAGTCTCGAAGACTGAATTTTTGAATTCACGATTTTAAGACACATATCACTCACATTGAGAACCCACATCATCAACAGTGACGTCAGCTAGGACATGTACCCCAATCAGGTGGTCACAAGTGTCAAGGTCTCATAGGTAATTTAGGCATACATAATCCAGAAATCTAGGTGACACGTGGCATCCACTCAGGAAGTGCCATGTCAACAATTACATCGATGGATATGTCACTCTGGGTGTATGGTCTTTGGAGGTTTTACCACCAGCAACTACCCGAAACACTGAAGGCTGAAGTCAACATTGTTCGTGGATCTAAGATCCTTCGAGATAATTATCAATTCTTGATCATGTACAGTGGAAGGATATCATAAGAAAATTTATTAGCCGGAAACAAGCGGTCTCCATTTCTTTATGACTTATTCGGCAGGTGATCACTCCAGAGGAAATTGGAACAACAATTTCCCAGACCTCTGGACCCCTGAAGTCCCAAAGTAAATAAGGAGTGTACACCCAACTGTATATTAATTCATGGTATTTGATTTGTTTGAAACCTCTAGACAAGCTAGGATTGTCCGACTAACGGAAGAACGAATATTGACCATTCGATCTACTTTGGTGAAATTCAATTTGGGAGATTTGAAAGGTTGCAAAATCCTGAAGTCTTGAAGGACGAAGTACCGAAGAACACATTCCCATCATTGGGCATATGGGGGATAAAAGGAAAAGGGAGAAAGAAGAGGCAGTGCTTAAATTAATAAGCATGTGTTTATGCGTCTGTGGTCACGTATAAATGGGTTGAAGGAAGTGCCTCTGCAGAACTCGTTTTCTGCAATATTTTCAGAGATATGGAATCGAGTTAAAAAAAATCGATCCATACCTATGATTGATTTACGAAAATAACTCTCACTAAATTAAAATAATTAACAAGAAATGTTTGAATAATAAAAGTGATTATTGTTAATGTTAAAATGAATAGGTGTGATGGTCCAAAGAAAGGCACACAATGTTTCATAGCTCACACTAGTTGGAAGAGTATATAAATGAGAAAGAGTGTTGAGAATAAAGTATCTATGTAGTCCATATCAGAAGATAAAAAGCAGAAGCAAATTCCAAGAAGGAAAGTTGAAGATACTTATGCAGTGAGGGTGAAAGGGGGGAGCATGGAAGGACTCATATCCTTACTAAGTAAACTGTAAAAGATAAGGGAGTTGGATCTTCCTAGGGTTGGTGCCCTAAATACAAGGGAGTTGGAGCTTCCTGGGGTTGGTGCCCTAAAGATGAGGGAGTTGGTGCTTCCTAGGGTTGGTGCCCTGAAGAAGGGGATTGGTGTCTCCTAGATTTGGTTCTCTAAAGAGAATTGGTGTCCTTCACTATTCAATATATAAACCTTGTAATTGATGTTAAATATATTTATATAATTTATTTTGCATACAATTCATTGTTGATTCATTGTGTTAATCAATAAAATATAAAAAGTAACTACTAATTTTTTTAAAGGGTAATATCGATTCACTCCCCCCCCCCCTCTCAGTATTCCAACAAGTTTAATGAGGGTTATCAAGAAAATGTTAACTGAAAATAAGAAATCGTGGCACTCTCATTTGAAATTTGCACTATGGGCCAATAGAATCATCACTAAAAGGTCTATGGGTATGTCTCATTTTCAATTGATTTATGACATTGATGGTATTCCCTATTAATCTCGCTTTACCTGTGATGAAATTGATGTAGGATACTAAAGAACAACCCAATGATCTTACCAGAAGGATGAACTAGTTGATTGAAGTATAGCAGACCAGAGAGAAAATTGATCAAAAATTTCAGGAATATCAAGATAAGATGAAAACTATTTTTGACAAAAGAGAAAAATAGAGAAATTTTGTCCTTGTGATTTAGCACGAAAATGGGATAGTAGGAGAGAAGATCCTAGCAAGCATGGAAAGTTTGATCATTTATGGCTAGGACCATACAAGATTGCTACAGTAGAAGGAAACAATTCATTTTCTCTCCAAAAGTTGGAAGGAGATTTGTTGGAACTTCCTGTGAATGGGAGGTTCCTAAAACATTATATTCAGTTTTAAATTTTTCATTTTATTTTTCATTGTACATACACGGTTTTCTTAATTTTCTTTTGTTAGAATTTCCAAATAATTAGGTCTAAAACAAACTAAGATAAAAAAATAAAATAAAAAAACTATATTTCTTCTTAGATGAATTGACTTCTTAACTTTTAGGAATCCATATTGTTTATTAATTTTCCTTTAAATAAATTATTTTATTCTCAAAATTTTAAATAAATCTTGATTGAACAGACTGTATTGAACTATTGATTAATATCTTAAACATGTTATTTTGAAACTAGAAAGGGTAATATTACGAGACATTCACTAAAGTTGAAAATGTATGTTTTAGGTATTTTCTTATAGGAAGAGACTTTAGAATTGAACTTGTAACTTGTTGGTCTACTCATGGTATAACACTAGTTAAGATATTCTGGAAAGGATAGAATTATATCTAAGGAAATTAAAATATTTCTGAGTATACTTTATAACTCAGACATATACAACTCATCCTTGAAAAACAAACGACATCCCTTATGTTTATAACACATTGATTTTCCCCACTTCAAAATAATTAAATGAAACTTAAAAGATATGATGAAAGTAAATTCAGAAATGATTGCCCTCATCTCAAAATAAACATGAAGTGGTGAAAGGAAATTCAATTTGGGAAATACAGGTATCTTCACCGTGGCTATGGACATTCATTGGCAGTGAAGCAACGATTGTGATGTTGGAATGACTACACCATAGGATTGATCCACGAGGATCTGTGTGTCCACCCACCTTGTCCAACTAGTTCAAAATAGTTTTTTGGCAACTTACTATTTTTAGCAGTTTTTCGGTTCCTGAACTTTTGGGGCCATTTTGAGCGCCTAAAAATTATTATTTTCACAATAACGAACCTAAATGATAGATGAATGATCTAATTGATCCCCCCAAATGAATTCCCTCGTCAATACTTTTCCAACGAGCTATCGTTCTCCCTAAACGGAGATTGTATGCAAAAGTTACGACCCCAGGAAGTTGATGTACTAACTTACCCCAACGGGGCCCACATGACTTTTGACACTTCATCTCCTAGGGTTTGGTTTTTGGATGTCTAGGATTTTGGAATTCATGTTTATTGTAAAAATTCATTCAAATCCTCATTGTACTCATCTTCTTGCAAATGAGCGTATCTGTCACATCTCCTCTTAGAGATAAGTTGCCACCATTCTAGCAATCTTGTTTTCAGTATGCATTTTACATTTTTCAGCATATTTCTTATTTAATAGAAGTCAAGTTTTATTGTATCTATGTTATTGTTCATTGTGTCTCTATGTTAATCTGTGGCTTAATTTCATTCCTCTCATAAATCTGGATCAGTGGTATCAGAGCAGTCTTCTCCTTGTTGTTTTTTTAATGCATGTCCCCGACACGGTCAGGGTATAGAGATTTGGGTCTCGAGCTTGTTTCTCTTGAGGAAAAATTCTCTTGCATGCCCAAGAAACCATCCAAGGCAAGAAAAAAATAAATATGATGGGACAGGAGATCCTTTCAAAAAAATTATCGAGGAATCCCTTGAGCGATAGAGGAACAAGATGATGGACATATTTGCACAAATCCTTCAATGATTGTCGACAAGTGACGCATCCACCTCAAGCAGAGGTGCCACCCCCTTCAAGGTACAGATAAATTTTTTATATTCCTTTATTTGAAGGTCAAATAGATTCGGATGTCATAGATAAATGGTTAAATCTTCTAGAAGGGTATCTTTTTATCCACAACTTTTTTGATAGATAAAATATTACATTTGTGCTCCTCAAGGTCATCCCCCATGTAAGAGATTGGTGGGAGACGTTCTGTGAGAAAAATAAAATAGATGGATCCACATTATTTGCAATTTCACCCACTTGGGTTTCCTTTAGGGATGTTATTAAGGAACAATACTACCATGTTGGAAGTTATGATGACTTGTACACAATATGGGCCACACTTCGGCAGAAAAGAGACCAAACAATGCCAAAGTTCACTAATGTCTTCCATACCTTGCGCACCAAGATGGGTATCAAATATTCTGAGCGACATCTGGTGGTCAAGTACCACAGTGGTCTACATAGATACATCCATACAGAAATGGATTTTTTGGAAATCTCATCCTTGGGTGTGGCCTATCGATATGCCATCAAAATAGAGTAGAAGTTGAAACAAAAGACGTGGTAGTTTGGGTCTGGGAACCCCTCATAGAAAAAGAAAGGCAAGGGTAGCCCCAACACATAGAAAAAGGGACAGATAAAATATGGGAAACCTCAGGATAACCAGTCCAAGTCACAATAAAATAAGGACAATGGGAAGATGAAGAAATATACTTGGAAGTGGTGTGACTTCCATAAGATCCACTGGAATAACATTTTTTATTGTCGCTCAAATAAGTCATTGGATTATAAGGTAAAAGCCTCTAAATTAGATGCAAGTTCTGAATCTGAGTCAGAACTAGAAAAGGGGAGGCGTATCATTGACGTGGAACCCAGTGCAACCATTGCTACCACCAAGATCCATCCTGGTGAACTTGATGAGCCAGAGGAAGGTGAGAGCCTCTTTCATTCATAGATGTGGGTAAAAGGCACTCCACTACAGTTCATCATTGATAGTGGTAGCCAGAATAACCTCATCTTAGCATAGGTCAACAAGCAGTTATCCCTTTCGACAATGTCGCACCTGCAACCCTACACCATCAGATGGCTCCATCAAGGAAGTGATCTTCGCATCAACCAACGGTGTCACCTGTCGTGTGACATCAATCCACTCAAAGATGAGGTATTTTTTGATTTTTATCCCCTTGAATTTTGTGATGTTATTTTGGGCCAACCTTATTTATGGAAATGTCATGTTGTATATGATTCTAGGCCTCGCAGTGTTGTTATTACTTTGAACAAGAAATTGTACAGGATACCCGAGGTAGTCCCACCTAGTGTTATTTTATTGAACTCTACCAAGCAGTATAGGAAGGTCATTTATTAGACCGAGAAGTTTATCTTCTTCATGATTCGCTCTCAAAGTGAGCGAAAGGTTGCATCCACATCCATGGCCTATGTGGCCGACCTATCCACACAGCAGAAACAAGTGGATAAGGTCATGGAAGAATACAAAGACACATTCTCATCACCTACTGGGGTACCTCTGCACTATCAGGTCAAGCATCCCATTGATATGACCCCCAATGCACCGTTACCCAATGGGTCGATTTATCATCGCTCTCTACTGGAAAATGACGAGATCAAGTATTATATCTAAGAACTAGTCCACAAGGGTCACATCCAACCCAACTCATCACCTTGAGGAAGCCCAATCATGTTGGTGCATAAGAAAGACAAGACTTGGTGACTCTGCATTGATTATCAGGCCTTAAATAAAATCAGAGTTAGAAACAGGTACCTAATTCCCCGAATCGACGATCTCCTTGATCAGCTAAAGGGGGATAAATACTTTAGTAATATTGATCTTAAGTCTGGCTACCATCAGATCCCAATATAGCCGATAGATGTGTGGAAAATTGCCTTGAAGTCAAAAGAAGGTATTTTTCAATGGTTGGACATGCCCTTTGGTTTGACAAATGCCCCAGCAAATTTCATGAGGATAATGGACGATATATTGCGAACTTTCACTAATTATTTTGTGGTGGTGTATCTATATGACATCCTCATCTATAGAAAGACTTGGGTAGGACACTTGCATCATATTCAGTAGATTCTAGACACTCTGCAGCAGCAAAAGCTATATGCCAACTTGGAAAAATGTTCCTTCGACATGGACAGGGTCCAGTACCTAGGCTACATTTTTTATGTGCATAGTGTGCATGTTGATCCAACCAAGATCCAAGTCATACGTGATTGGATAACCCCAACCATGCTCACTGAGCTTCACAACTTCTTAGGACTTGCCAATTTCTATTGAAGGTTCGTGTTGGGATTCTCCCATATTGCATGGGCCCTCAAAAAAATAATTGGGAGTGGTGTTAAGGAAAAATTTATGCGGGGCTTGTCCCAATAGAAAGTGTTCTATGATCTGAAGCAGCGCTTGTGCTCTTCCCCAGTGCTTTCATTACTTGACCTACAATAGCCCTTTGAGATTGAGATAGATGCTTCAGACTATGTTGTGGGTGCAGTCATCACTCAGCACAGCAACCCTGTGGCCTATCATAGTGAGACACTATCAAATGTCATCTGTAAGTACCGTACTTATGACAAAGAAATGTAATCCATTTTCAAGCTTTCCTCTAATGGATGAATTACATTCTCGGGAAGGAGACAGTCATCCAAATTGATCATAAGCCGCTACAGTTCATGTAGACACAAGGAAAATTGCAGAATGGTTTCCATCATAAGTGGTACACATATTTGCAGCAGTTCCACCTTAACATCAAGTATAAATAAGGAAATACCAACCGAGTCGTTGATTTTCTCAACCAACCTCCAATCGTGGCACTCACCACACTACTCGATTCTTGTGGCCACGATATATCTAGATGGACCCACCTCTATGAGATAGATCCTAACTTCGCCAACACCTACCAGATGTTGGGCACAAACAAAACTGACACTAATTTCCATTTTCAGGATGGGATGTTATGCCATCTGGGCCATCTATGTGTTCCATCAAGAGAGCAAGTGAATTTGATTTGGGAATCCAACTACAGTTGGGTGGCGGGACACTTTGGTGTGGAAAAGACAATGGCAGTGTTGCAGCGAAATTTATACTGGCTGAAAATTTGACAGGATGTCAGCAAGTATATATGGTCCTGAACTACCTGGCCAAACCGACCACTAAGAAACAAGGCATGTAAACTCCTATGCCTATGCCTACTCCTAAAAGACCCTGGGAATCCATCTCAATGGACTACATGTCGGGCCTTTCGTACACCAAGCAGAGAAATGACTGTGTTTTTGTGGTTGTTGATTTCTTTTCCAAGATGGTGATTTTGGTTGCCTGCAAGAAGAGCATCCCAACGAAGGCCACTACCAAGCTCTTATTTGAATGAGTGTGGGTACACTTTTGAATCCCAAAAACCATTATCTCAGATCAGTACAATCAGTTCCTCAACACATTTTGGTCGAGCCTCTGGTCATTGTTGGACACCAAGCTCACCAATTCCACTGCCTTCCGCCCCCAGATGGATGGCCAAACAAAGGTCACCAACCAGATGATCATGTACATCATGTGCATGTATAATTCCATGCACCCCCACACCTGGGATGAGATTCTTCCCTATGTTTAGTACAGCTACAACAGAGCCATACATAGCTCCACCGGCCACAACCCCTTTTAGGTGGGGTTGGGATTTCAACCATTGAGTCCCACGGATGTTGCACTACCCATTGTAGTCGCCCAGGCAGAATCGTTGCATGATCCAACTAAAGCTCAGAAAGTGATCTGTTTCATTGAGAGGATCCAACACATCCTCCAACAATTTCAATATATTTTAGAGAATTCCAATTCCAAGTACAAGCAACACCATGATAAACATCAGGTGCTACGCTAGTTTCAGGTGGGAGACAAAGTTTGGTTGCACTTGCAGAAATAACACCTTAAAATGTCTCATTGGAAGCTTTAGCTACTCTGTTATGGACCCTACACCATCACCAATGTTGTGGGTGACAATTATTTTGAGCTCAACCTTCCCCCATTCCTTGGCTTGCACCCAATGTTCAATGTGGACCTCCTTCAGCCTTATTTTCCACTATTATTGGACACCTCGAAGATAGAATAAAAGTTGACACCAACAGAGCTCAACCCTGACTACATGGAACAGGAATCCACTAATCATATCATGAACACATAGGTCAAGGGCACTCGCCAGTAGAGGATCCATCTTTATTGGGTTGTCAAAGTAAGGTAGCTCCAGCACCAAGGCAAGTTGCTCACCTGGGGCCAAATTCAGTAGAAATTTCCTCATCTAATGGGGGAACTCAACGCAATGGAGACCATTGCTTCCTAAGGGTGGAGGATTGATCTAGGAGGATCTCATTGGCCACCCACATTGTCCAGTTGGCTCAAAACAATTTTTGGCAACTTACTATTTTTAGCATTTTTTTGGTTCTTAAACTTTTGGGGCCATTTTGAAGGCCTAAACGATGATTTTCCGCGATCAAACACCTCAATGATAGCCAGAGGGTCTAATTGAGCCCCTTAAATGAATCACCTCATCAATAAATTTCCAATGAGCTATCGTGCACCTTAAATGAAGATTGTATGCAAAAGTTACGACCCCAGGAAGTTGATGTACTAACTTACCCCAACGGGGCCCACGTGACTTTTTGCACTTCATCTCCTAGGGTTAGGTTTTTGGACGTCTAGGATTTTGGAATTTATTTTTATTGTAAAAATTCCTTCGGAGCCTTATTTTACTCATCTTATTGTGAATGAGCGTAGCCTTCACATCTCTTCTCATAGATAAGCTACCACCATTCTAGCAATCTTGTTTTCAATCTGCATTTTACAGTTTTTAGCATATTTCTTATTTAATAGAAGTCAATTTTTACTGTGTATCTGTTATTTTTCACTCTATCTCTATGTTAATATGTGGTTTCATTTTTTTCCGCTCATAAATCTAGATCAAGGCTATGGATGCTTTTTGGCAACGTAGCAACACCATGAAGATGAGGAAGAATTTCAATGAGTATCTTTATCATAATACTCAATTAAAATTAGTCTTCTTGGAAGATGGATCTGTTTTGACCAAAATATTATTTGAAATATTATTAAGCCTTGAGAAATAACTACAAGTTACAAATTTGACTCTTTAGCCACAACTTAGATTTTAATTACCTTAAACAATTCGTTAGTAAGGTTTGGTGAGTGAAATAATTAAAATCCTTTCTTCTCATTTTTCTATATAAACATGTTGAATTCTGAAATTAATTATCATCCAGTTTCTTCAATCATGGAATAAAGGAGAAGTAAAGTTTGGCTGTGATTTCAAGGAGAAAAGATTTTTTTTTATTAAAATATTTTTCATTAGATTTTTCTTGCAATAATGACTCCATAACCCAATAAAGGCACATGGTCTATTGTTCTTTTATGTCTCGTAGGGAGACACAATCCCCAGATGGAGCCAGATGTTGTAAAATAGTCCAAATTTTATAAAACTAAAATATTTAGGTTAGAAATGACAAGAGATGAATATATTTTGAAATAAATCATAAAAAAATCATAAAAATAAAAAATCCAAAATTTAAAAAAGTCTAGATTCGGATAAAACCGTAAAACTCATTTTTTTATTTAATAAATTTTTACATGGTTTACAACCCATTCTAATATTTGTATTTTTATTCATTTAATATAGTCTTTTATTATCATAGTTTTATTAATAAACACATGTTACTTTCGTCCAGGTTATATTGTGATCCTGGATCACCATATCAACGGTCAATATTGGATTGTGGCCTCCCTGCGTGTTCGACGTTAAACATTAATGGGGTGGGCCGCAAAACTCTACTAGAGTTAAATCACTTTTGACGTGGTGATAATATATTAATTGTGGTCCCCAAGATATCTGTTTAGTCTAACCGTGCTCTCCTCCCCCGCAATGACCACCAAGCTGACACGTGTCTACTGTCACATCAATCGTGCGAAAAAGGTCAAACTTAAATTTATCATTTCTTTAAAATTATTTTTTTTCACCAATCATAAAAATGCACGTATGCACTTCGGGAATAAAAATGGAAAACTCGTCAAAGGTTTCATTTTATTTCAAGTTCAAGGAAATTTCAAAATCTCAAACCAACTCAAGCTCCTGTAAGATTCGCCACCTTTCTTCCTAGCATTGTCTTTCCCACTCAGTGTCTTTCACGGGTAAACTTCAATCCTTCTCATCCTTTTGTTAGCATTAACAAAATGCAAAATTCTGAGTTTACAAAAACTGAAAACACTAAAAAAAATTTAGATGAAGATCTCATTGACAAGGACAAAGATGTTCTAGATCTTGTCTTTTCATTCGAATCCTCCATATTGTACTAGAAAGATAACAAGCATTTCCAACACTCGATTGACCATTATTATGCATGGGAGTAGGACCTCGCCAAGTTTATAATACCACAAGTTTACCATTTTTCGGAATTTGTAGTATGGTGCACTGAGAACTATGTCCCATCTCAGAGAACCATAATTTCTAGAATCAGGTTTATCCTCATTGAGTTAAATTCCCAAACTATAAATGAGATGTTGATATGGCCACATAATCCTGATAGTGAACACCTAACCGAATTAGTAGAGCTAAATTGTTCAGAGAACTAGAATCTGAAGATAGAGTTTCTTTGATGCAAGCATACATTTGTAAGAACCTTGATGTACCTGGTGATAATGTTGTCATTCAATCAAGTTTATGCCCTGAAAAATCTCAAAAAATTATTTCAATGATCTCTATGATGCTAGGAAAATGAATGATTTATTATTTGATGAATTTATCTTAGGTATAATGGTATCCATCTATCCAATCACAGCTAAACCTATCACTAGATTCAATTATGCCCATTTCCTAGCAGAACAAATTGATTACCAACTTTCTGAATTTGAATCCCTGAGAAGCTTCAGATATCAGTCTTACTTGGTTCGTCATTTTTTTTCACACAAGCCTTTCATTTTACTCATCTAGGGTTGAAACTTAAAGACAAACTAGGTAAACCAGCTTCAGTTACTCATTGTACTTCTATGATTAGGAAGAAACATTTAAATGTCGAGTTTACTCAATTTGTTGATCAGTTTATGTCTAAAGAATATCAAATTATACATGATAAGGCTCCCCCTAGAATATTTTATGAGTGCAAAAGACTACTGCAATTAAGTCCAGACGCAAGGATTGGAGATTGGTATATATTGAACATTACACTGAAATCAAAATTTATGGTTGTCAATTTCGTTCTTTCCTCTTACCAGTTTTCTTGACTCCAAGAATTTTCTCTTTGGAATATGTTAGGCAAAGATTGAGCTCTGATGAAATTCACTTTGTGTCAAACAAACATAAGGAAACTTTTAAATTGAAAAAGGATGTTGGTCCTTTTATTATAAATGGCAGATCAGTATTGCAGGTGACAGCCAAAATTATTTTAGCTTTGGGATTATAACAAGGAGAGACATGGAATTATGACCCTCATGGCATAACATCATCAAAAAGGACTTCAGATTGGAAAATTCCTTATCAACATCATCGAAAAGAGAAACTAGAGCAGCTAGCTAATAAAGATAGTTGGCAGGATGTAAAGAATATTCTACAGATTCAAGATAAACCATATGATCAATCTGTCAAATCTCCAGTCACACAAACACTACAACAATTTGAAAATACATATAGAAGGAAATTTGTAGAGTCCAACCCAAGTGATTTAGAGACAGAAGGAGCAAGATATCAAAAAAATAAAAACTAGAAGCGCTTGAAGAAGAAGAATCAAAAATGGAGGTACCTAAAGAAATCATACCAAAGAAAAAGGGTCATGTTGTAATAGTAGAAGTAACATCTTCAGAAAATCATACTAAGACAAAATCAGAGACCGTTGACAAATAAAAGAAGCTAGATCAAGTGGAACATTTCATGGAAATGAGAAAGACAGGGGCAAGAATTAGGAAAAGTATGACTCCTAAAATTTATGACCATTAGACATATCAAACCAGAATGATCTCAGCAGTAGACTATGAGGAAGGGAAGTTGGATATAGAATTCATGGAATCCAAGGATCAAAATAAAGTAACAAACATCTATATTGACTTAAACAGTATGTCACCTTTAGATAAACTTGATTTCCATAGGAAAACAGCAAAGATGGTAAACATGGATAGAGCATGTTCAGTCTCCATAATTACAGGCAATTCAGGTAGAAAAAGATCAACTTGTGAGGAAAATGGTAGAAATGGGTGAGAAAATTTAAATGTACAAGATGTAGATTGAAAACTTGAAAGGAGGGTCATCTTCTCTTCAAGCAGCAGAAACATCAAATCCATCAGCTAAAATTTCAAGAGCATTGGCAGATCTAAATCTAAAAGTTGTTGAAATCAAAATCTTGAAGAAAACCATCTTGGAGCATAATGAACAGATCAAGGACAAAGAGAAAATTATTGCATAATATCGAAAGATCAAAACCAAGATGCTAACAGATATGGAAGAAATGAAGACTAACCTAACTGGTAAACCATATTTTCTAGGAGCCAAACATCTCATCTGGGATGAGATCATCAATGAAGTAACCAAGCTCGAGGACAGTTTCAAGATAATTGATGATGAAATGATGTTGATTGATGAAGCATATGATAGTATCAAAAGATCATTTCATGAATTAGGAACTAGACCACAAGTTGCCACCCAAGTCATAAAGTTACTAAATTCAAATTCTAGAGAAACATTGGCAAGAAAGGGTGTTAAAGACAAGACAGCAATCGTAATGGAAATTGAAATGATTTTCACAAAGAGAAATATACTACAGCAAGCCCAAAATGAATGCATAGCATTGAAAAATAATGTGGACTCATTTAATAACAAATTAGAGAATTTAGTTAAAATGGGCTTACCTTTGGCCTGGGATAAAGATGGAAATATGTTGTCATATGAAGGTTACAAGGAAAGATTGTTTATTTCCAAAGAAAATGATGGCAAGATTTAGAATATGTCCAATAATTTAGCTAGTCAAATTATTGTTGACCTTCTCATTGATTACTTTTCTCTTTTATGGAAAATTAAGAAATTTTTCACACATGCCCCTACATATGAAAAATTCACAAAGTTAGATATTGCATTTAGAAAAATGAATACCTCCAGTTATCCTTCAGATCTGATTTGGAAACATCTTCTCCAATTGTTGACAGAATAGCTCGTCCTAGAAGACAAAGAGAATCAGGAGTTGGTTTCTCTAGATGTCCTATTTCTAGAATTTTGAAGATCTTGTTGTATCTAAGTTTCTCTAAAAAATAGGATCAAATAACCAATTTTGGTTTCGAACTATCCTATATAAATATAAATGAAAATTGAATGTAAAGTAGGACTTTTTGGTTGGAGCTTAAGTTTTCAATAAAAATCTCTGCAAGGTTTTAAAGATTCAAACTTTTTGTGTTTCGGATCATGTCATTTCTCTTATCTTGTGTTATGGTTATGCTCTAAGTTTATTCTTAAATGTATATATTACTATGACTGTGATGATTTAGTACAGTTTCTATCATCATAACGTTGCAAAGGTATCATTAAAAGCTTCATATTGCTTCAAACATATTGTGAGTATAAAGGGAGACGTGTGCTTATATTTCATTATTCCTTTTTTGAATTTTAGAAGTATTCTTTTAAAAAATTCAAACTATATGTTGGTTTTAAAGATACATAACCCCACATTATTCTCTCTTGTTGAAAGCTAAGTAATATTTATCAAAAGATACATTACTTTAGTTTTGAGTTATTTTCTTCAAAAATCTTTTATCATCTGTTAAAATTCTAATTGTCTAGAAAATAGAATGATTTGCCTTCTGAGAACCTAAATCTTTAAATATTTAGAGGAATAAATATTCTAGTCTAAAATAGCAACAAATTACTATGTTTTAATACATATCTTTTAATAAAAACAAAAAAATCCAAACTTATGGATTCCTTGGCATAGTTTCCTAGCCAAAAACATCTCAAAGGTTACAATAGACCATTATGTCCTTGCTAGTGCGAGGAGAGGGGTATCCATCAATATTTTCCTCACCATAAAATCACTACCCTCCACCCCCCTCTCTTCCCTTGACTTCACCAATCACTCTTTACTTTTGTGGTGATCAAGAAACCGTTGAAACCTTGTGAGAACACCCCCATTGATCTCTACTCATCGAAAAATCATTGTTCCATCAAAAACTATTTTCGTCCCACTCCAGAAACCACCTTATGTGTTTCCAATGGAGTTGGAATTTCCAACGCCTTACGATGATACCCTTGGCAAGATATACCTCACTAGAAAACAATCATCCCCCTGAACTCCCATTGTTTTCACACAACCTTTACTTTTTCATCCAAAACAAACTCATCGATGAGGAACCCCATCAAGATTTGATCCCTCTTCTATCATTATATCTTTTTTCCTACCCTTTCCCCCATATTACACCCCTCCATTCCCTKTMAATATTTTCTCCCTCTCCTATTATTACATCTMTTTTCCTAYGCTTTCCCCCATATTACACCCCTTCATTCAACAATTTAAAAGAAAAAAACTAAAACAAATAAAACTTTCAATAAAAAACAACTTTTTTTATTAWAAATAAATAAATAAATTTWAACAATTATATCYTAAACAACATTTTCCCTTCCATGCCCATTTTCCCATTTMCCTTCCCCATTAMATKCTCCTTTTCCTCTTCCCTTAACCCCACCACCCTACCCTATTYCCCTGATGGTGGCCCCCTTCCAACCTACTCCCACCCAAAAGCATAGGGAGTGTGATGTGCCCCCTTCCAACCACCTCCCACCCAAAAGCATGGGGAGTGTGATGTCAAAACAATGGCTCTCACCATTTTGAGGCAATAAGGTGGTTGAAGGGCTAGTCATCTATGGTTCAAGGGAATATAAGTGGGCAAGGGAAGGGGGTTAAAAAATATTTTAATTTTTTTTAATTTAAAAAGTATTGTAATAGTTTTTTTTTTCTCAAATAATGTTCCATTCTTTTATTTTTTATTGTTTTTTGTTTTAATATTATGTTGTAAAGTTTTATTTGTAATTTTTAGAGTTTAATAGATAGGAAAGGGGGATTTTTAGAGTTTTTTTTAATCTTCTATAATATCTTGTAAGACCTAAGAATTATCATAAAGATGTGATAGTTTTTTGAACAAATCACTTAGTAATCGCCTCAATCTTCTTTGGTTCCACAATAATTGTTTCTGTTATTATTATGTGGTTTGGAAATTCTTTTTTTTTTTTAACTACATTTTGATATGTTTGCGCAGAACTTATTTTTTTCTAATAGTCTCAACATTGTCTCTATGTTCTTGATGTGCGAGCTCCAATTTCTACTATAAACAAGTATATCATCAAAGAACACATGTATCAACGAAATAGGTCATTTATCACTGCCTAGAAGGTAGTCAAGGCATTGGATAGTCCAAAAGGCATAACATGAAAGGCATTGGATAGTCAAAAAGGCATAACTTGAAATTTATATATTCCCTCATGTGCACAAAAAGTATCTTTCAGAATGTCCTCCTCTCATATTCTTATCTAATGATAGCCATACTAATGTACACAGATATGATATGGTGGATATCATGTCCTCCTCTCATATAGAATGTTATAATGTCATGGATATATACGACCCATGCGTAGTTTGGTGGACACATTATATGAATAAATCCTCTCAAAGGAAATGATCATATCGAGTTCCTATAAATTTCCTCTACAAAATTGTAGAAACAGAGTGAGGGGGTACTAAACACAACCAGTGTAACTATCTACCTTCCTCTTTTTAAATTTTGCTACTATTGAAAGTCCGGACTTGGCGAACACCTTGATTATCACAGAGAAGGACATTGATCTGCAATGGTATCAAAACTTTCTTTTCACTTTTACAAATAATTTAATGGTGTATTTTTTGCAGTGTTGTCCTTTGTAAAATATCCTACTATCAACGGTTTATGGTTTCAAGTGACTACAGTTTTTGGTTTATGGTGTTATTCCATTGAAAATGCAACATTTTGGTGGTACTTCTCTTTTGGTCTAAAGTGAATAAGTCTTATATGTCGACTATATTAATGTGATGCTTCATTCCATGTAATTAATGTATGTTGAAGGGGGGAGGGGGAGGAGGAGGAGGAGGAGGCACGAGGAGTTGGTTAGGGTTTGGATAGAGGAAAGAAGCAGACTGTATCTCTAAGACCATGGGCACAAAGATAGGAAGGGATCGGGGAAGGAGATTAACTAGCATAGCAATGGAGGGAAACAAAAAGGAGGCGGCAGAACCTCAATACATGGACATGGAAACTCGGGAAGCAAAAGAAGGGAACAATAAGAAGTCATTTAAGGAAGCGGGGTTAGGGGGACCCAGACTAACTTCCAAAGACAAAGGAAAGGACAAGGCGTAGCAGGCTCAGAAAGAGGGACAAATCCAAGAACAAGACAAAAAATTGCAAAACGAATGTTTGCCGATACGGCCGAGAACCCAAGGTATGAGGCTACATCCCCACTTATCGAATAGTACATCCAGCATATGAAATACCATGTACTTATCAAAAATTTCATGGGGCTATGGCCACTAGAGAAAGTGCTCATGCTCTGGGTTCAAACCTGATGGAAATTCAAAGGCAGCATGGATGTCAAATTGGGATCGAAAGGCTTATTTACAATAATTTTCTCTTGCTCCGCTGATAGAACTAGAATATTTGATGAAGGGCCATATTTCTTTAATTCGGTCGGTTTACATCTGAGATACTAGACCGAGAGGTTCATCCTTGAGAAGGAGGACTTCACATCGGCCCCGGTCTGGATCAGAGTATATTCTTTTCCACGGTAATTTTGGCATCATGAAACTCTGGCAGGAATAGGGGATACATTGGGCTCACATGTTAAAACATTAGAGATAACAAGAATAAGAAAATACACTTCATACACACGAATCTGCGTGTACATGAATGTAGTCGGAGCCCTGTCGGAATCAATAGTGATATCATTTTAGGACCAAGACAAGATCCAACCTATAGACTACGAGCACATCCCATTTCGATGCAGAAAATTCCATGAACATGGGAATTTATACAGGAAATGTCTCCAAAACTCAAGCCCAGAAAAAAAAAAGGGGGGATAGAGGATAACGATGGGGATGGATTTACAAAGATTCCTAATAAGATGAAGACAGTGAAAAATGGAGCACAAAACACAATAGAGACACCGAAGAAAAGTTTGAACAACTTTCAGACACTAGCAATCGAAGAACAACCAGACACAAAGGGGGAGAAACAGGAACAAAGTCTGACCATCCCAGCGGCAAATCCATCCCCAGAAGAAAGGAAAATGAAGGAGATTCAAAAACGCCGCAAAGTGGAACCTACAAGCCCCACAAATCTTGAGAAAGAAGAGGAAACTATAATGCAGGAAACCTCAGGCATAGAGGGATCTTAGGAGGAGGATGAACTGTAGAACATAGAGTTGGAGGAATCAGAAGTAGATCTCAAAGCCCTCATCCATGCCCATGGAGAGCAGGAGATAAATAAGATGTAGGGGAGACAAATCAGACAACTATACTAAGATATAAATAAAAGAGAGGGTAAGGAGGGGGGGCAAGAGATACCCAAATCCTCGAAAACTAGCTTCGGGATTAAAAGAAACACCCTCAAGAACCCAAAAAAACCCAACAGGGGAGGAAAAGAAGAGAGGTTAAAAACCCCACAAGTAAGTCCTGGAGGAAACTAGAACCCTACTGAAAGATTCAAGGCAGGTAGTGGGGCTTATATAGAAGTACTTCCATTCTCAACCAAAGTGTTAAGAATGAAAGTAATCTCATGGAATATAAGGGGACTAAAGGCACCATCAAAGCAAAGAACGTTGAAAAGGAAGCTATCACAGGAAAAAATAGATTTTATGTTATTAAAAGAACGTTGAAAAGGAAGCTACCACAGAAAAAAAAAATGGATTTTATGTTATTACAAGAGACTAAGTGTGATGGAGAAACAATGGGTAAGATATCCCACAAAATATGGAAGAAGAGTGAAATGCTTTGTATAGAAGCAAAAGGAGCGGTGGGGGGCTTAACAACCATCTCGAACCCAGATAATTTCAAAGTGGAAGGGATGTATCAATGTCCAAGGTTCTTGACCATCCATTATAAGAACCTTAGAATGGGGGAACAAGGCTACATATCCAACGTGTATGGACCCCCAAATCAGGATGCAAAAAGAGGATTTCTAGGAACCCTGGTACAACTAGGGAAACTCCTGAAATATCAACATTGGATAATAGGGGGATACTTTAACCTTATAAAAACCCTCGAGGAAAATAAAGGAGGGGTTAGAAAACTAGACCTAGAAAATAAAAGATTCAAGGAAGTTCTGTAGGAATTAAACTTAATGATTTCCCAACTCAAGGGGGAATTTTCACATGGAATAACCAACGAGGGGGGCCAAAGCAGGTAGCAGAGAGGATAGATTGGTTCTTGGTTTCCGAGAATTTATTTCAACACTCTCAAGGCTTGGTAACAGATATCTTACCTTTCCCAGGTTCGAACCACTAGTCGATCCTAGTTAGTTGGGAGACGTAAACCCCCCAGTGCCTGAAACCATTTAGATTTGAGAAATTATAGACAAGAAGCCTGGAATTTCTCCCTGTGATGTCAATATGGTGGAAAATTAAAACTAAACTTTATGGGACTAAAATGTACCAATTCTAGTAGGGGCTAAAATACACAAAAGCATGCATTAAAAAATGGAACAAGGAGGTTTTTGGAAATATCTAGGAGGAAAGGAGAAAATTGTAAGGGAGAATGGAGGAGATGCAACAAAAAATCATCCACCATGGGCTATCCCCGCTTCTACGACTAGAGGAAACCCAAATACAATAGAAAATCTCAGAGAGAGACATCCAGGAAGAGATCCTTGTTCGACAGAAATATAGGGTTCAATGGCTTCAGGAATGAGACAGAAACACCAAATTCTTTCATAACTCCCTTCTATGGCGCAGAATCCAAAATAGGATAGAAACTATCCAAAAAATTGATGGCACTGTGGCAGAGAATCATGACGAGATTGAATCAGACCTCGTGAACTACTATAGGACCTTTATGACAGAGTCAAAAGTGGACAGGATGGCAGAAATCCACCAGATAATAGAGGTGATTCCAACTTTGATATCTGTAGAACAAAAAAATAGTCACGCTCGCCATATATCTATGGAAGAGGTGGAGGATGTGATCAGGGAGATGTCTCTAGGAAAAGCCCCGAGGCCAAATGGTTTTACGGTAGATTTTTTCAAAACCTATTGGAGAATTATAGATAGAGATGTTTGGGAGGTGGTAGAGGAATCAAGGAAAGCATGGCCAGTGATTCAGGCATTCAATGCCACATTCCTGACCATTATCCCAAAATAAAACAGAGAAAGAATGGTAGAGAATTTCTACCTGATCTCTCTATGCATTGTAATCTACAAGATCATCACAAAGGGCATAGCTAATAGGATGAAACCTGTAGATTTTAACCTTGCACAATATTTACTACAAACATATTTTCAGTAAAAGAACAGAAAATATACAATGGAAAATACAAACATTACACAGACATTTTTCCCCTGGAAACCCAAACCGGAAAAACCAGCATATTCTATATTCATTCATAGTGATACATTGTTTACAATACAATATACATATAGGATCAAGCGGCATCCAAAACCCTAACCCAATGAATTGGATTAGTTAACAACCCTAATTCCTTAACAGGAAATAGAAAACCATCGGCAAAAAATAATGTGCCAAAAAAATTCCCTACAATGGGCACAAAAATCGAGGCAACACGAAAAACAAGGAAAAAATGCGACATGTTTCCTGAGGCAAAAAAAAATTCTCGGGGGTGCTACCCCTGCACCCCCCCTCAAACACATACTATTGCTTGTGCAAAGAATATAACACATACCCAACATTCTCCCACTTGTTTTTTTCTTTGCATATAGGCGGTTACAAGGTTACATAGTCAAAAATCCAGGGTAGCAATGCCCATGGATCCTCTACACCAAGAGAAATTCTCAGTGCTCACAGATTTTTTTAATGAATCTACAAAATTCTTCAAAGTGTCTACCTTCATCAGCAATACTTTCTTTTCTTCAACCATGTCTCTCACAAAGTGATATTGAATATCAATATGCTTTGTCTTTGAATGATAAGTCGGGTTCTTCACTAGAAAATTTGCACTCTGACTCTCACAACCTATCCTTACATCTTGTTGGACCAAACCAATACCTGAACACAATATTTGTAACCATATTTCTTCCTTACTTGCATGGGTGGCTTCCATGTATTCAGCTTCTGTAGTTGAAAGTGCCACTACAACCTATTGTTTGCTCATCCAACTTATTTCTCCTCCAAACAGGTTAAACACATACCCACTTGTATATCTCCTATGATCCAATTCTCCAGCCCAGTCTGCATCCAAAAAGACATGTATATCCACCACTTTGTCCAATATCGATCTTCCTTGGTAGCACAACTCATAGCTAGCAGTGCCACGAAAATACCTGAAAACCCTTTTTACTATTGCCCAATGCTTCTTCCCTAGTTTTGACATATACCTTCTCAAAACTTCCACTACATGTGCAATGTATGGTCTAGTACATACCATTTCATATATCAAACTACCAACTGCACTCACATATGGAACACGAGACATGTCCTCTTCCTCTTCATGTTTCTTAGGACACCGATCTGCAGATAACTTTACACCAACATGAATAGGAACCTTGACTAGTTTACATTCCTGCATATTAAACCTCTACAATATTGTCTCGACATATTTTCTCTGATTTAACCAGAGTTTCTTAGTTTTTCAATCTCTTTTAATTTCCATGCCCAAAATGAAATTTGAAGCACCAAGATCCTTCATGTCAAATTTAGAGGACAACTGATTTTTCACATCCTAGATAATCTCCTTGTTGTTTCCTATCAACAACATGTCATCCACATACAATACCAAATAAATCAAATGATCACCAATTAATTTAAAATACACACATTGATCCTCTTTGCTTCTTGTGGAACCAAGTCCCAACATATAAGTATCAAATTTTTTATATCACATCCTTGGTGATTGTTTTAAACCGTACAAGGACTTTTTCAGCTTGCATATCAGCTCCTTCTTTCCCTCCACAGCAAATCCTCCTAGTTGTTTCATATAGATTTCTTCTTCCAGATCCCCATGTAGAAATGATGTCTTCACATCCATTTGTTCTACTTCAAAATCAAATGTAGCAGCAATGGATATCAGAAATATTATAGAGGTTAACTTGGCAACACGAGAAAAAATCTCACCAAAATAAATTCCCTCAACCCGGGAATAACCCTTTGCTACTTACTGAGCTTTGTCTTTCTCCACTTTTTCTTCTGCATTCAGATTCTTTTAAATACCCATTTTTTTCCAATGGGATTTCTTCCAGCTGGTAAATCCACTAGATCCCAAGCCTCATTCTTATCCAAGGCTTCAATTTCTTCGTCCATGGCCTTTTTCCAAAGATTTCCATCCTATGAATGCACTTCCTCCCTGACAGTTCTAGGATCATCATCAGTAATATCAGATGGAGTATACCTTTCTAGTAGCCTTCTTTCTCGAACCGATCTCCTCAATATTTGAGTATGAGGATATTCTTCTCATGATTCTTGTTCTTCTATAGAGTTTGATTTATAGTCCTTTAAATCAAACTCTATTTTCTCTGGTTCTTCCTTACTTGGTAGGACTTCATGTTTAACAACATCCTTCATTTCTCTAAATACCAAATCTCATCTATACACTACCTTATTAGTTTTTGGGTTCCAAATCTTATAACCTTTGAGACCATCTTTATATCCAATAAAGATACACTCTTCGACCTTCTTATCTAGCTTACTCATGTTTTCCTTTGGAACATGAACATATGAATCACAGCCAAATACCTTGAGATGTGTGAGAGAAGGTTTCTTACCAGTCCATACCTCTTGTGGAGTCTTGTCATATAGCACTGATGAGGGTGATCTTTTGACCAGGTAACATGCAGTACCCACTGCCTCTGCCCAGAATTATTTCCCTAACTCAACACCACTGAGCATGCACCTTGATTTTTCCATCAATGTCATGTTCAACCTTTCTGCAACTCCATTCTTCTGAGGTGTATATGGAGTATTTTTCTGCCTTGATATACCGCACTTCTTACAAAATTCTTTAAATTCATTCCCACAGAACTCTCTGCCATTATCTGTCATCAGCACCTTAATTTTTTTCTCTGTTTGATTCTTAACAAGAGCCTTAAAATCTTTAAACTTGTCAAAGACTTTATATTTATTCCTGAGGAAATATATCTAAGTATTTATCAAGAATTCATATATAAATGAGACATATTACACATATTTTCCCAATGATGGGACCGACACAGGTCCAAAAACATCACTGTGAACTAGCTGAAAAATTCCTTATGCCCTCATTGCACTAGAGGGGAATCTTACCTGATTTTGCTTTCCATATACACAATGGTCATAGAAATCAAAATCTAGAGAGCAATTAGAAATACCCTCAACCATACCTTTTTCGTGTAGTAATTGAATACCCTTCTCTTTGATATGCCCCAATATTTGATGCCACAGCATAGCCTTTTCTACATAGACTATAAGAGTTCTTTCTTCTTCAATTCCAATATTAGGAACAATGGAACTATTACACCCATCACTAATAGTGCTTCCTTGCAGCTTATAAAGAGTTCCAAACCGAACTCCCTTCACCAACACCATTTCTCCTCAAACCATCCTGTAGGTTTCCTTTTCAAATATTATTTTTACCCCTACATCGTCCATTTTTCTTACTGAAATCAAATTTTTGGCCAATCCTGGGATGTGCAGAACACCAGGTAGTGTTCTAATCCTTCCATCTATGAGCCTCAACTTGAATTTTCCTCGACCTATGATTCTGGTTGTCGAGTCATCACCTAAGAAAACATTACCTCCATCATACCTTTCATATTCACAGAACCACTCCCTGTGGGGATTCATATGAAAGGATGCACCTGGGTTGACCAACCATGCCTCATGATCTACATGTGTTCTTGAAGAATCCAAGTACACATCCCCTCCTTCTTCTTTGGAGGTATTTTCTTCTGTAGAAGGAGATTCTTCAGATCCCTTCTTTTTCTCAACTTTGGATCTACATCACTTCTTTTAGTGCCCTTCTTTTCCACATCTCCAACATAACTTTAAAAACTTTCCAGGAGATTTAGCTCTACCCTTAGACTTAGATCTCCCACTTGAGAACTTAGATCTATTTCTTTCATGGGAGTGTCCTCTTGCAAATAATGTGTCTATTCTCTGTCCTTCCATTTTCTTCCATCCCATCTCCTTCGACAACAAGGATGAGACCACTTCATCAAACTTCAAGGAAGTTGTATTACTACCAATAGCCACAACCATACTATCCCACAAGTCTGGTAAAGAACACATTAAACTGATACCCTTATCTTCATCTGAAATTTTAATCTCAACAGATACTAACTGACTTACCAAATTATTGAAGGCGTTCAAATTCGCTGCCACAGAGTCTCCATCTCTCATCCTAAGGTTATACAGCTTCTTTCTCAAGAATAGTTTATTTACTAGGAACTTAGACTGATACAACTTCCCCAACTTATCCCATAAATCCTTTATTGTAGCTTCCTCTGACACATTCAGTAATATTGAATCTGAGAGACATAGTCAAATTGTGCTCTTCGCCTTCCGATCCAAATTTTTCCAATCATCTCTTGAATTTTATGTAGGTGTAGTACCTGGATCTACCGCGATCCACTAATCTTTGTCCATCAATAGATCTTCGATATTGAGCTTCCACAGCTCAAAACTTTGCCCATTAAACTTCTCGATCTCCATTTTCGAATTGCTTGCCATTTATTTTCACCTGAAAATCAATACCACGGATCTCCCACTATAACAAGGTTTATCACAATCCCGAGTCAAACCCTTGACCACAAAGGCGTCCCCCTGAAGCCAACAAAGCTATGATACCAAATGTAGATTTTAACCTTGTATAATATTTACTACAAACAGATTTTCAATAAAAGAACAGAAAAGATACAATGGAAAATACAAACATTACACCGAGATTTTTCCCCTAGAAACCCAAACCGGGAAAACCAACATATTATATATTCATTCATAGTGATACATTTTTTACAATAAAATATACATATAGGATCCAGCAGCATCCAAAACCCTAACCCAATGACTTGGATTAGTCAACAACCCTAATTTCTTAACCGGAAATAGAAAACCATCGGCAAAAATCCATGTGCCAAAAAACCGCCCAACAATGGACACGAAAATAGAGGCAACATGAAAAATGAGGAAAAATGTGACACATTTCCCAAGGAAAAACATTATCGGGGGTGTTTCTCCTGCACCCCCCCTCAAACACATACTACTACTCGTGCAAAGAATATAACACATACCCAACAAAACCCATCCTACGATCAATTATCTCCCTGGAACATGGAGGGTTTATGGAAGGTAGATAGATCCTAGATGGTATAATAGTGGCCCATGAAACCATCCACTCCTTGAGAATGAAGGGGTAGTCGGGTATGTTGATAAATTTATACCTCTTAAAATATTACGACAAGATAAATTGGCACTTCATACGGAAAATTCTAAAATCTTTTGGGTTCGACAAGTAGTGGATTTATTGGATCATGGCTCTAATCTCTTCTACCTTTTTTGCACTTCTGATCAATGGATCCCCCTCGGAAACCTGTAAGGATTAAAGGGGAATTAGACAGGGGGACCCCATGTCCCCCTTCTTGTTCATAATCCTTGTCGAGGGCTTGGGTAGATACATTAAGATATATAGAACTACAGAGGAGTTGCAAGGTCTGAAAATCACCTCAAACTCAGAAGCTCTCACCCATCTCCAATTCATGGATGACACTCTACTTTTGGGGAAACCCACAGTTAAGAAAGCTCGAATGATTAGAAAGAACCTAAATCTTTTCATGGAAGTGTCGAGAATGGAAATCAATGATGAAAATCTAAAGTTTACTTCTTGAAAACCCCTATATCTATCCAGAGGAATATCTCCCACTTGCTTGGTTTCCAATGAGCAAGCCTTCTCTCCTCCTATTTGGGCTTACCCCTTGTAGAGAAAGATCCCAAAACCTCAGCATGGAAAGAACTCTTGTCAAAAATTGATGATCGTTTAAACAGTTGGTCCCACTGCTTCCTTTCCTTCCCCACTAGGATTATTTTGATAAAGTTAGTCCTTTCGTCCATGCCCCTCTATCTTTTATCAGTATTGGTGGCACCCACAACCATCCTTCAACAATTAAGAGCCATCCAATGGAATTTCCTCTTCCGGGAGAGAAAATGGACATGAAATGGGCCTTGGTATTCTGGGAGACCATATGCTTTCCCAAATTTCAACAGGGGCTAGTGTTAAGAACCAAATATTTTAATACAAAATATGCCAAAATAGATCCAAGAATAATATATGAAAACCACACTTTATTATAAGAAAACCCTTGAGGTAGGGAAACACCATACAATGGATCCTATTATGGAAGGGATCCTCTCTTGTTCACTTGCCTCTTCAAGAGGGCATCCTCCTATTGAGCTACTACTCAAAAGACAATACTTCTCTTCATATCCTATTACATTGCTTAAACCCCTTTATATAGTGCTACCAACAACCTAAGCACATTCTAGAGGAGGAACCTTCTAGAATTATAATCTTCTAGTAAGTCCTCTTACATTTATTATATCTAACTACCATAGTGGGCCTTATTTAATACTAAAGTGCATGTAGTCCACCTTACATTGAATGGCCTCCATTATTATCACTATGGGCCCTATGGGCCCCCCACTACCTCTCTAGCTACCTAACATTTCATCCCCCTTATTAAAGTGTTTCCCTCAACGCTTGTTATGAGGATGTACAACCATATACCCGGTGTTGAGGAAAAGGTATGGAACACCTTACTCAATCATTTTCATATCTTTCCTAGCTAGGAAAAGATAGTTGGGAATGTCACTCGTGATTTATAGCCTCAAAATATTCACTCAATCTGCAAGTATTAATTACAAGGATTAAGGTTGATCTTATGATTTGTAATTGTTGCAATTTAAAAAAAAAAAATTATACAAGGCTACAAGAATGTATACATCTTTTACAATAAAGTAAACATGCAGCAAAAAAGCAAAAAAAGGAACCAAGTCATGAAAACACATGTATGAGACAGAACAATAATCTGGTTTTATTTCATTCTGAGATACCAAAAGTATATTTCTCTTTACAAACCCCTGCGAGGGTATGGACCAAAGTCAGATTTAGAGATCTTCGGTGGGAACCATACAAAAAGACTACGACAGTAAAATAAAACTGAAATTAATGATTTGGATCAGATTGCCACAAAAATGCTTCCATTTGACTCTGCAAGATATCATTTATCATCCATGAAAATTAATTCACAAACAGACAAGAATGCACAGACTATAAAGGATGAATGAACACCTCTAAAACAAGTGGTTGAAAAGTGTGATTCAGTTTTGAACCTTGCTGCCCTCAATAAGACCATGTTGTCAACAAGAGGATTAGGATTTCAAGTAAACTCATAAATAAATGAAAATTGAAACTATCTCATTTAACTAAAGAGCAAACCTTAGTCTTGTCTTTCTCCTTCTATTCCCCCTTGTCTATTCTTCTCATTGAAGCTTTATTATTTCTCAATAAGTTGAGGTGGTTCAACTATTTTCTTTAGTTAAGTCAAATTAACTTAACTAATTATTTTAGGGAGAAATAACTAATAATAATATATAAATAAGGGTCTAGTTAATAATTACTAGATAGGTGGGACCCCTTATGACTCTCATCATTATTTTTCCAATCATCAATTATAAAATACATTTTTTTATCATTTGGATCATATAACACCCTTGTATACCCCACTTGATATTATTCAAATCAAATATTTAAATATAAGCAAAATTTAAGGACATATCCCAAAATATATATATATCTATTTATCCACAAAAATATCCAAAATAAAGTTTGTTGTCCCCAAAAGTTGAAAATTATCAAATGTTGTCTTCATTACTGAAAATCATAAAAAAAACTTTAAAATCCATATTTGTTTCTTTGTGAGACATATTTCCTCTTCTCACTGTTGTCTCCAATTGACTTTCCTTGAGTGACCCTTGGTTGGTTAGACCCTTGGGGATGCATTTTGTTGATCACATGAGAGCATTCATATTTTAGGTGGAGGCATGAAGACTTTGAGTTAGAGAATTATGTGGAAGGACTGGAGGGGGTAGCGTTGTTTTTCCTTTGTCTTGCACAGGTTGCATGATATCAATTTTTAATTTTTTGATAGTGTGCAAGGATTGTAGAGGAAAAACGGAAGGAGCAATTTAAACATTGGGATTAATTGGTGGTGGTAAAGGCAATGACACATTGGGCCAACCATGGTGGTGAGAGACGGGCTGGTGGAAAATTTCTTGTCAGTCATCATTAGCGGGGAATTCAGGCTACAATGATACATGTGGAGGAACGAGGATTCCAAGAAAATTCTGAGGAGGCTGAAAAGGGGGCCTTTCTGGTTGAGGATGTAGTATCCCATGGAAAACTAATTTACCAATTTAATATGCCCAGGATTTTGAAAAATAAATGTAGTAACAATATTGCATGTATATAATAGAGTTGAAAATGAAAAGCATCATAATCGCCACATGAAATACAACAACATTCTTGGAGTGGATAGGTTACAACCATAATATCAACATCAGCAAAGTTCTTAAAACCACAGGGTCTCGTGAAGTGCCCCAAAACAAATCCTTGTATATAACCATAATTTAATCGAAGAAGAATTTACCAAACTTCCTCATCCTATTTCATTCAGGTTCGTATACTTTATTTGGGCATCATACAACTTATACACAGGTGATTTTCATAATTACAATAGAATATGGCAAGTTTTTATTTTAACAATAATTCACAACATTGTTATTGACCTCATGAGCTTCATATGGACAAACTATAACTTCAAGCGAATAAGTGAATCCAACACTTCCTCCATATTTTCATAGAAAGTGACCAATCAAAACCCGTGCCCAAACAAAAGAGCACAAACAGTTCTTTTATCAAATTATGGGTAAGAAATGCCTTCACAATAGTGCATAGGGTTTAATATGCAACAATGACAGTAAGTGGAAAAAGAAAGTGGGCTAACAACCTGAGGTTTTGGCCAGAACAAAGTACGAAAAGCTTACTCCCACCACATTGTTCCACATGAATACTCATGGAGTTGGGGTTATGGCATGGTCTTATTAGCCACGAAGACCAACAGTCTTAACATACAAGCGGAGTGTTCACAAAAAACCACAGGTAAGAGGTGGAGAGAACCCATTTTCGAGCAGGGAAGAAAATTCAAAATAAGGAACCAAAGGCAAGGTAGGCCTGAGAGTTTTCCAATCACAATATTTTTAATAGGAAAATTGCGAACAGCTACACACAGTAAAATCCACCCATGACTTTTTTAATGCCAATGGTCTCAAAACAACCAACACAGGAAACCAAAATTTGCAAACAACCAATACACAGTCCGAATTCATTATAAAAACTTTGAAAATACACGGACTGTGAGCAAACAAGAGCCAACTATTGAATTAAAGATAAGAGTGAATGTTCATGGATGGAAAAGAAATAAAACCCCATAACTATGTAAAATATTTCTTAAGGAGAAATGACCAGGTTGTATACCTCCTCCATGACCGAGCAAAGTGGAGCAGTAGCAACCAACAAAGAAAAATGCAAAAATGACTAGGGTGGTAGGGTCGAGGTGAGTTAGAGTGACGTGAATTTATTGCACGTCACTTCTTCCTTCACATTTTCATTCATGGATAGTACGATCCAAGCCCACTACACAGCTCATCGACCACTAACATTCAAAACGATTAATACAATCCAACTATTCCAAATTTTTCCTATGTTCCAATTTTGCAATGCGTCAACCCTTGCCATGTTCCAGATATTAGTTTCCAAGAAAGAGATTATATGTTTTTCATGTGATTATCTAAGAGGGAAATCTTTAGTCCACTTAGTGAAATAATCGGTGGCTATCAAAATGAAAATCTTCCCTACGGAAGACGGAGGATCAATGAGACCAACAAATTCTAAGCCCCATTTAGAAAATGGAAAACCTGGGAGAACAGGTTGCAAAGTCATAGCAGAAAGACACTCTTTCCCAGTCAATTTTTGGCACTTGTCACAAGATCTTGCGAACTTGTAAGAATATCGAAAAAATGAAGGCCAATAATAACCAATTTTGATTATTTTAAAGGCAGTAGATTTAACATAAAAGTGGCCACCAATGTGTCTAACAGAATCTGAAAACCCATGAGTTTCATGTAACAATTTATGTGCTTCCTCATTATTCACACATCGAATTAATATACCATCAGCATACCTCCTGAACAAAAAGTATCGTAAAATAATATACCTGGAATATTCAAGACGGATCCTTCTCCTTTGATGAGGGTCTAATTCATCTATACATTTCTGATATTGAAAATAATACACCAGATTTTTATATCGGGGATGTTCAACAATAGAAAGGATTTGGTTCTCAATATAAAATAATGCTAAAAGAGGATTATCTCGATCATCAATTTCTTCACTTGCTTCAGCAAGCTGAGCTAAGTGAAGGGCTAAGTCTCATCCCTTTATTTTTTTTGAAATCATGATGGCTTAATCATGCTCCTAGATTTTGGCAAGCCAATCTGCAAGCTTCCCTGAAAGATAAGTTTGTGAAAGCAAAAACTTGACAGCAGAAAAAGGGAATTTTACATGCGTGTGTTTGCCTAGGATAAAGTGGCAAAATTTCTCTATAGCTTTAACAAGAGAAAATGCATGTTTCTCAATATAGGAGTACTTGAATTCGTCATCTGATAAACTTTGGCTTATGTAAGCTACAGGTCTCTCATTATTCTGATCGTCACATTGTATGAGGATAGAAGAAATTGCTTCCTTAGTGGCATTAGTGTATATGATAAAATATTTCTCAAAGTTTGGTTTCGCTAGAACCGTTGCGGAACTAATTTCCTTCTTAATCCTTATGAAGGATTTTTTGACATCATCTATCTAAGAAAAGGAGAGATATTTTTTTATAATATTATGAATTGGTTTAACCATTGAAGCAAAATCAGGAACAAACCTGCAGACAAAGTTGATAATACCCATAAAGGATTGAACCTCCTTTTTGGAAGTGGGGATAGGAAGGTTCAGGATATTAGTAATCCTTCAGGATCTATTCTTATTCCTGAATCAGAAATGATATGTCCAAGAAGATTTCCCTTGGTGACACCAAAAATGGATTAGAAGGATTTAAAGAAATGTCAAATTTTTTTCATCGCATGAGAACTTTTTTGAGATGACCAAAGTGATCCAATAAATTCTTTGAATAGACAGTCAAATCATCAAGATAAACCTAGATAATATTACCGATTATATCGTCAAAATCTATTTGCATAGAACTTTTTTGAGATGACCAAAGTGATCCAATCAATTCTTTGAATAGACAGTCAAATCATCAAGATAAACCTAGATAATATTACCGATTATATCGTCAAAATCTATTTGCATAGCTCTCTGGAAGGTGGCACATGCATTAGATAAGACAAAAGGCATGTGTTCATAAGAAAATGTGCCCCAGTGTGTAGTAAAGGTGGTTTTGTATCTATCGGTCATTTTTACGTTGATTTGATTATATCCAGAGAAACCATCAAGTAAGGACATCATTTGTGACCCTCCAACCTGTTGCAAAATCATTTCCATATTAGGGAGAGGAAAATGATCTTTAACACTTGCTCTATTCAATGCGCGAAAATCAACACATAGTCGAATCTTACCAGTTGTCTTCCTAAAAGGAACTAAATTTGAAACCCACTCAGAATATTTAACTGGGAAGATTATACCATCTTTCAAAAAAAAATCCAACTCCTTTCTAATAGTAGCTTCAAGCACGGGGTTAATGGGTCTTTGTTTTTTCCTAACTTGTTTTATCCCTTCCTTGATAGGAATGGCATGTTGTATGAGAGAAAGATCAAAACCACAAAGATCTTCATATGACCATAAATGTGTTGAACCTGCACAAAATAGATCTAGCTAAACAATAATACACACATTTGCAGAGAGAATTGGAGAAGGAAGAAGAAGGAGAGAAAGAATGGAAAGAATTCTCATTAACAGTTTTCCACACTCAAAGAGTGAATAATTTACAATAGATATAGGATACATGAGTAACTAATGAGACATAGTGGTGTTCTAAAGTGATATGGACACACACCAGAAGTTACGGGAGTGAACTGCCACATAGTCTAGTCTCTCAGACAGTTACAGGAGTGAACTGTCACCTAGTTGAGTTAACTAGTCAATTAGTCTTCAGTTAATTGACTGAATAGAGAGTAGTGAGGAGTTAACTCAGGGAATCAAGGGTAATGCACTAGTTTGGTGATGATCCCAAAGCAAGGTCGAATTATCATGGTGATGATCCAAATGTTGCATGGTGATAAAATCAATGCAACATCTAAACTCAACTCAACTAGTCAAACTGAAGTGTCAACTGAAAGAGAATATTCTCCATGTGGAATATTCTCCTCTAAAATATAGGAGACTAGATAATGACTAATTATGACTAATAAACAAGTAAAAAACTTAGGAAAAATAAATCCTAGGTGTCTGTGAAGTAACTCCAACACCCCCCCTGAACATCACTATGGTGAAAATAAAGAATGGGTCCTAGCAACAAGGCCATGTTAGGTAGCCAAATACAAAAGATACATTGAACTAAATGAGGAAAGAGGGAAAACCTCATGGGAAAAACCCCCCCTCAAATTACAATGCATAAAAATAAATAAATGAGAAGGAACAAAAAACAGTTGTTAAGCAACCATGTCCTTCACTTCAAGAAGACCTCGCAACTGTGCAAGTTTGTGCTCATTGAATATTTTGTTGAAGATGTAGATGTCTCCGCAGATCTGATGAAGTAGATGCACCATTGAGATTTCCACACATATCCACTTTATCTTCTTTTAATTAAAAGTATCCAAATAAAGTTTGGATGAAATTTTGAAAATCGTGCGGCCGTTTCTGGAAAAACGCTGAAATTTTGTCGATTTTAAAACGATCATAACTTCACTTCCCGAACTCCGTTTCAGACGATTTTTTTTTAAATTGGATATTTTCCCGAGAGGAATTCAAATATCCAATTTGTTTCTACAAATTGTGCTCAGAAAATATCAGAATGGAGTCTGATATGAGTAGCTCTCTTTTTGTCTCCTGAGATGCATGCATGGTGCATGCAAAAGTGTCTGCATGTGACTCCTGAGATGAATGTCAGATATCTTCCACGTGAATTTCAGAAAATAAATCTAAAATGGAGTAGACATCATCTTCAATTAATGGAATACAAATTTATGCAAATACGTTTGTAGAAGACTCTTCATAATAAGAGACTTGATCTTCTGATGGCTTCTCTTCTGGCTCTATCTTTCCAATCCCCTGCATGAAATCTTCATAATCTTCTTTATTCCCAAATAGAACCTCTAATCTGGTCCATAATTCATTTGGAGTGAATTCGTGTGTGACATCACATACTTGGTGGAGAATTTCTGGAGAAATAGACATGCAAATAAATCCTATGGCCATATCTTGTCTATTGAGAAAGTCATTTTTCTCATCGGTGGAATCAGGATCTACTTATGTTTCCATGGTTATTTGGTATAAGCCTCTACTTCTAAGAAAAATTATAATCTTTGGCTTCCACTCCAAATAGTTATGAGGTGTGAGAAGTATTATCGGTGAGTAAAACATAAATTCCATATTTTATGCGTTCTTCAATCTTCAGTACCTGCAAAAATAATTTGGTGAATATTTTTCTTAGCAATCTGTCTGCTCTGATACCATGTAAATTTGTTGAACCTGCACAGAATAGATCTATATAAACAATAATACACACATTTGTAGAGAGAATTGGAGAAGGAAGAAGAAGGAGAGAAAGAATGGAAAGAATTCTCATTAACCGTTTTCCACACTCAAAGAGTGAATAATTTACAATAGATATAGGATACGTGAGTAACTAATGAGCCATAGTGGTGTTCTAGAGTGATATGGACACACAGCAGTAGTTACGGGAGTGAACTTCCACCTAGTCTAGTCTCTCAGACAGTTACAGGAGTGAACTGCCACCTAGTTGAGTTAACTAGTCAACTAGTCTTCAGTTAACTGACTGAACAGAGAGTAGTGAGGAGTTAACTCAGGGAATCAAGGGTAATGTGATAGTTTGGTGACGATCCCAAATCTAGCATGGTGATGATCTCAATATTGCATGGTGATAAAACCAATGCAACATCTAAACTCAACTCAACTAGTCAAACTGAAGTGTCAACTGAAAGAGAATATTCTCCATGTGGAATATTCTCCCCTAAAATATAGGAGACTAGATAATGACTAATTATGACTAATAAACAAGGAAAAACCTTAGGAAGAATAAATCCTAGGTGTGTTTGAAGTAACTCCAACAATGACCATGCAAAAACATCTTGAAATTCACGTAATAGTTCTGCGAATTTCGCCTTTTCTTCATCGGAACATTGAGCACCTAGTTTAACCATATTTGGAGATTCGTAGGTCCCAAGTTTCAAGGAAATGGTATCACCCACTTTCCTTTTCGACTCTTCTTCCTTACGTGTTTCTTTGTTTCTCACATCACTCGACGAAAATAAACTTTCAAGAGGAGTCAAACATTTTGGAAATTTGTCATCTTCCATAGATATGATTTCCTTACGCTTAAATAGTTCATTTTGTATGAAATCACAGATGCCTTCATCATTAAGGAAAATCTACCATGATTCTACATTGTCTAGAATGTGAGGACGATAAAAAGATTGAAAAGTGCAATCAGGTCTTTGAGGTAGAAGTTGTCGAGTAGGGGATGTTGCAAATACATCTAACCTATCAGCCATTGAATTAAGTTCCCTCTTAACATGAGTGATGTTAAATGATAACAGGTTTGAGATAAGCGCCCAAATAGCTTGGGTATAATGTTTCATCAACTTATTGCTAGGAGAATAGATTTTACGTACAAGGTTCACAACATGTTCAGAATCCCCAAAAACTATAAGGTGACCGCAACCAAGGTTATAGGAATTTTTTATGCCTAGCAGTAAGGATTCAAACTCAATGACATTGTTCGTGCAGGAAAACTCTAACCTATAAGAAAAGTTATGGATTTTACCTATAGGTGAGTACAAGATAATTTTAGCTCCATTACCTTCATTTGAGTATGATTCATCGAAATGCATGTGCCATATATCGTCTTCTAAATCAAATTGTTCTAAATTTGTGTCACCCTCATCAGTGAAGATAGAGTACATCCCTAAATCTTCCTCAAGGTAATTTACATTCGGTTGAGGAATACTATCTATGTATGGTGAAATTATTCCTTCTCTTAGGACTATGATATTCTTTCCATTGCAAGGAATGGATAAGTGTGTCCCATCAAGAGAAATATATCCACATGTTAGGGCTTTCAAGTCTCTTCCTAGGATAATAGAATAGTTTCTTACTGGCATGCCGATTACTTGGATGCTAAGGGTTGTCCTTATTTCGGGATGTGCACATAGAACTAAATTTACATCTTCGATTTCACCTATTGTTGACTATTGCAGACTTTTATAGGAGAGCATGATTCTAGAATTTTCATTAGTACATGATATGCCTAGCTCTTCCATAATGATTTTTGACATAACGTTTGGGCCCAAACTGCCATCAATTAAGAAACAATGGGCTATCTTATCCATAATTTTTACAAAAATGAAAAATGGAGGGTTTTTTACAGGGTGTCTAAAATTATTTACACCTATATTATTTACAGTGTGATCCTCTTCTTTTGACTCTTCAAAAAGATTGGCTATGATGGAATCTTTTCCTTCCATAAAATTCCTAAGATGTTGATGGGTAAAATATATGTACTAATTTCCCTCAATTAAATTGTCAACCAGAGTAAGTAAACTTAGAGTTGTGACACACTATGATTCAAGGCAGAAAGAAAAGATAACAGAAAGATTAACTAGCTAAGAGAATGGTTTACCCTAGGGATCAGCACTCTTTTTCAATTTACAGTTCTACTTTAAAAATGACTTTTAAAATCCATTTAAACAGCATATTCTATGTTAAATATACAAATCAACCTTTAACTAATGAGATTTAAGCAATCTAGGACTATGAACTATCTAATCTAAGTAAGCAAATTTTTGAATGAACAAGCAATCTTTGAATAAGTAAGGAAACGGTTGGGATTAGATTTACAAAGTGAACTCTATTCTTAAAGCATGTCTTCAAAACTCACAATTACTTTTATGATGCAGGGAATAAACCTTATCTTTACACTAATATACCTAAATGAAATCAAGAGTGTTGTAAAGGTATTCATATGTGATGATTGTGTCTATGGTGGTGAATTACATCACAATGGCATCTAATCACAATGACAATTCAAATGGAATAATCTCGATGCTAACTTCTACAGAGAAATGTAGAGTATGGATAAGGCAGTCTATAGAAAGATTTGCCATCATAAAAACAACATTAGATGTTCTTATAATCCATATGGTCTACAAACATTCTGCAGAAGAGATTCAAAATCAATCACTTGTTTTATCACACTGATACTGGAAAATACTCTGTACATAATTGATAATCCATGCAAGGCTATAAACTCATAACTAGTACTAATTAAAAATCATAACTAGGATATAATTAAAAATTATCACTCAAAATCAACTCTTATCCTATCATATTGATTCTAGAAACAAGAATAACAAGTTATGCAAACCTACAGATAGTATTCAAGGATTACAACTTAATGAAGTGGACACTATCTAAATGGCTATTCTGCAAAGTGATTTACAGCTTATAAAACAAAGAAAAGAGCCATGATGGCATAGTTAAACAGCTTATAAACAAATAAATTCTAACCTACATAACAAAGTGTTAGGTATTAGAATATAAACAAGTAAGTATGGATGACTATAAATTCTCTATAATACGTCATATACAATCCAGAAAACAATCTGCAAGTTAGAAAAGATATACACAGTGATTGATTTAAACAAGTAACTTGAAACTAGTAAGTTATGAAAGCCAAATGCGAAAATATGAATATACACCGATATGCACAAGCTACCCAGACCACCAGTGGGCCCCCTAGATGGTCGTGGCACTACATCAATATAAAAACGCAGTCACCAAATTAACACGGCATTGATATTAATCACCAAAATAGAGTTTACAGCAAAATCCGAGATAATGTATGTATGTATATATAAAATCGTGTCTCTGGTGGCACAGACCAGCAAGTATTTATAGAGTTTGTACACATCTTGAGAGGTTGACCAATGAAAGGGTCGACGCTCTCTAAAAACAAAAATTCATTCATTTTATCAACAAAACGCATCTCCTCCAATAGCCTTCTGCACTCAAAATAGCGGTCGATGTAACTGCTCAAATCTGAATGCAATGAGTTCCATAGCTGGAGGGCGTGAGTAGGCACAAAACCAATGTTTTTGATTCGCCCATAGAAGCACGTTGATATTCTAACCGCCAAATCCCATGCGCTCTGAATGTCGGATCAAGGATCGGATGGAGGACTAGATGAAGGACTGGATGGAAGGCTGGATCATGTTTTTGGCCTATTACAAGCAAACAACAATCGTTAGGAAATTGTAATCACTAAATTGAAGATAAATTAACATAAAATCATTATAAAACATCCATTACACATACCTCATGTTGTTCCATGGTGACTTGATGCACAAAACCTGATAATACCTTTAAAAAGAGCTAAAAAAAAGCATAGAGTGTATAACTTCCATATGCAAAAGAGATTTGGTCATCGGAAAAACAGTCAAAACACCAAATCAACATATGATTTTGTTGTTCAGGGATGGAAACGATGTCCAAGAGAGTAACATCGGCCTTGATATTAGCTAGTTGGTTAAGGATGTTATACTTGGAAGAGGTAAGAGGGGAAGGAACTCCTTGACTCTCAGGAACTTTGACAGTTTGTACATTAGTACCTTGTGAATATGAGGTCGGAGTGGAAGAAGAAAGAAGGGAATCGTATTTCCCTTTAGGAGCATAAAATTTGTTCCTAGTATTTATGATCATAACATCTTCTAGTTCTGCCCAATCTAGAACAGCGATAGTGGTTTTGGGCTTCTTCCCAAATATTTTATCTCTGGCACTCTTCTTAACTTCACAAGTACTTTCTTCATGATTTTCCTCGCAGAAGTTACACCAACTGCAAGACATAATGGCCTTGGGCTGAAAATTGTTTTCATTTGTATTCCTAAAAGGCATTGTGGAAGAAGAATATTCACCAGGAGTAAGTGAGGGAACATTCCCCTTTCTTTCATAGGCTATCATTCAGTTTTTCATATCTTGTACAAGTTGTAGGAGGGCATACATATATGTTTGTTTGACTAAATATCCTTTAGAGAGACCTGCTCTTTCAAGTTGATCCTCATACTCTAGAAAAGTGTGGAGAGCGGAGCCAAGATTATCAATAACCTTTTCTTTGAGAATATGACGATAAGGAGAACGAAGTGCATTATAGTAATGCATGAAAGAATCTTGGTTTTGGGGGTGGATTAGTTCAGGGATTTGATTGTATAAATTGGTGAAGCGGAGATTAAACGACTTAATAGTCTCACCATTTTTGTAAGAAATATTGTTATGTTCCCTTAAATGTTCGGTTGACCTCTTGGATTGTTCATAAGTGGACTTGAACCAATAAACCAACTCTTCCCAAGTGGAAAGTATATTTGTAGGTAGATCAAAGAAATCATTTGATGCTTTCCCTTCAAGGGAGTTGACAAATAATCACATGCATGTATCATTTTTGTTAGCCCTGATATTATGACAAGCATTAGAAAACACCACTAGGTGTTCATTTGTAGAAACAGTATTATTCCCTAAGAACTTAGGAAGATGCTCTTTAAATTTGGGTAGCAGACGAGTAGCAAGTGCTAGATTTAAGGGAGAATATATGTGTCATGGGTTCTGTTATCTCCTCAAATAAATTGGTGGAAATTTTGCTTTTGAGGTGATAGGTTGTGGTCCAAAATTTATTCCTAAATTTGTGTAGGTAGGTTAGAGAGTCTATTTTCTGTAAATAAACTCAGAAAGAATTTTTGATTTGGTTTGGTCAAGCAAAACTCAGAATCTTAGGTTTCGGTGGTTTAGGTGAGCCTGAAATGTGCTCATTAACCACCGAAAGCCTTTGTTCCTGGTAGTTAAGAGGGAAAATCAAAAGTGTGGTTAACTACCGAAAACCTTTCAACATGAAAAATGAAAAGCCTGTGCTTTCATACGAGCCAGGTATCAATTAACACAATGATGGAAACGTAACCGCCAAAAGGTGGCAAGGTATGCACGTTCTGGTTATATCTATCCATAAAATTGAGATCATGTCGTCCTTTCAACCGCATCTGTCTTTTCAAAATTAAGACATGACAATGATACAGAAATTCATGCATGTTGTCACATAGCCTCTCACCATTTTCAGTCATGAGTACACAATCCATTATGATCCCGTTAAATCTCTCATTTAATCTTCATTCATTATCAATTTGAATTCGGGAGTTATTGAGATAATCGTGACTCTGTGATTTCATCAAACAAAGGCATTTCTAGAGATCATAATCATGTTTCCCATGGTGATCGTCGAGCGCAGTTAGATTCCAACAAATCACTCTCAAGCCAATTAAGCCATATCGATTCATTAGGCAAGTTCAAAACCCATCTTGTTTCAATTTAAATGAATATCCCACCGAAACTCAAAATTTTCAGCATGCTCTCAGTCAATTTGTTGCCTAAACTCGGTTAGTGTTTGAGCTTGGTGATCCGAACTTTGTGTCACCCTGTCTCGTTTTCTCTTCCATGAGTCATACTCTCTGTCATCCTAAATCCTAGAGTCTTTGTCTCCCTGGCACTCAGTTTTCCTTAATCACAGGTACAATCAGAATTTACTAATGCCAAAAGAAGGGCCAGTTCTGAGGGCTGAAGTGGATGGAGTTTGGTACCTTGAGGCGCACCCTGAGGTGGCTGAGTTCTTCAAGCAAACTGGAGTGTATACCTACTGTGAAAAAGTAGCATATTTTCACCAACAGGTGTCTGAGACTTTTTCTAGCTCGTATGATGGAAGAACAACAACAATGGGAAAGGAACAGTTTTTGGTTGATGAGGCAGCCATAGCTGAGTTCACAGGTTTTCCTAGAACAGGTGATTGTTGGTTCAAATCAACGGTACCTTCAAACAGTGAGTTTAGGTCTTACCTATAGCCTCTGCATAAAGATATTACATGGAAAAAAGAAATACCAATGTCTTATCTAGAACCTAAATGGAAATCTCTCTTGAAGGCTATCTTTGTCTATATCACCTGTGAAGGTAGATACAACAGAGTCATGTTCTACCACTTCAAGCTTTTAAATCATTTCACAGGGAGATCTCCCATCAATTTACCATTTTACTTGCACAAAGCCCTCACAAAAATGTCTAAATAGGTCAAGGCCAAGCCCACTAAGGTGGCAAGCAGATTGTCTCATCAAGGACTCATTACTCTTATTGTCAAAGAGTCATTGAAGAAAAGGCAGGTAGATTGGAACTATTTCCTCTTCTAGAATGAATTCCAGACTAATTGGAAACAGCAGGAGAAAGGTAAAAAGGCTGCCACTAAGAAGACTATTACTCCTAAAAGCATTCATAGGAAATGGAAGGGTATCTCACCACCAAGAGATACGATAGAATCATCCTCTGTTAAAAAGAAAAGAATCAAAAGAAAGTTATAGTTTGAGGGTGAGCAGTCCAAGGACCCTGCTACAGGAAGTAACCCTTTAAACCTACCCTATAGTGATTCAAAGCCAGAACAAGAGTTAGCAGAGAAACAGGGTAATGTACAAGATGGACAAGTTATAGACGATTGTTCCAATTTACCTTCACCAACTCCTCTAGAGGCACAAGTCCACCAGTGGCAAAAGCCTCTTCAACTAAGCCTAAAGCATCTAGGGCACGGAAAATCAATAAACTCTTGCAACAAGTCTATGAAATGGAAGTCTTGGAAAGAGTTATTAAAAAATATAATACAGACTTGACTGGAAGAAATGTAAATCTTTTCAAAATAAACCAAACCCTCAAAGAGAAGCATGAAAAGATCAAAGACAGGAACAGGGTATTGATCAGGGAGAACATGAAGCTATACAAACAGCTTAGAATTTTGAGGTTGAAATTAAAAGAGTCTCAATCACCAGCATAGGAGAAAACCGGTTTGGAGACTCTAGCTAACTTAGCTACAACCATGGTAGACACACCAGAGCCTTCCACATAGCCATTTGAAGTTCACAGATCTGCACAAACAAGGGTTGCATCGTCCAAAAGACCTTGAACATCAAGCAAGGAATCAAGGTAATCATTTTTGTAAATATTGAAGTTTTCTCAAAGATGAAGTTTCGGTGGTTTAGGCAAACAGGACGATTGTTCATTAACCATCGATAATAGAGCTTTCGGTAGATAATCCACTCATGAACCTTCTAGGTTAACCACCGAAAGCCTGTCACTGCCAGAATGATCGAGTTTTTGCACAGATCGAAGTTTTTTGAGTTGGAATGGTTTGAAACCTCTTCAAATGGACATTTGATGAATTTTCAAGTCAGATCCAATAGCTATTTTTGATGGATAATGGAAATAAGAGGTGTTTCAAACATTTTTGGTACCTTTGAAAAAGGCAGAAAATCAGGATGCTTACTCACATCAACAGATTCAAATTTGTATCTCTTGGAAGAGTCATCACTCAGCCTTGGAAGGCTATCCTGCACTGCACCATTACTCTACAAGAGATGAAGACCATGAAATCTTGGATGGACCTCATTTTTGGGGATCATTCCATATATTTTGCAAACTAAATTTTGACTTTCTATCTTTAGCATATTTGATCCATGCTTTCGGGATCTCAAAACTGCATTGTAAAGATATAAAGCTAAAGGTAGAATAGGAACTAAGGGTTCAACTTTGGAGACTTTTTCATGTTATGTACTCAAACTTCTCATTTTCATATTAAGTAATACAAGTTTCTTTTTCCATAACTTGTTCAAATTTCATCTTCTTATCTATTATGTGCTTGCACCTGGATATTATATTCATGTTTTTATGCTTGTTTATGCCCGATAACTGTCATCTTATCATTGCATTCATAAGTTAAACTTTGCAAGTATTCCAGTGATTATTGTAATTGACCATTCATATATTCTTTATATGTGATTCTGCTGATATAATAGTTATTTCTCCATACATCCCTTTATTTGTAAACTCTATGAACATTTGTTGTTGAAAGCCTTGTCCATATAAATGTGTTCATGCATGTTTTGAGTGAGAAATGATTCAGTCCTCTGACTTGACCCAAACCCACACTTTTTATTGAGAAAACAGTTACCAAAAGATTAAGTTACCAAGCATATCTGACTTACAGCTTAGGAGAGTTTCCTGGAGTGATAACAAATTGGCATCATTGTCGGGGAGAGGAGATCAAAGCTCAGCTTCCTTAGGAGACGACATAGATCTAGCTTTGATGATAGACAAATCATGGACATCATTTGGGTTGTAACTATCTATCTGGAGACTCCATTGAAACGAAGTGGCTCCAAAAAGAGCTCAAACCAGGACGAACCAAGAAGGCCCACTGACAACACCAGTTCCTGACCATGAGAAGATCATCAGTAAGGGAAAATATTTACAAATAAAGGCTTCCAGATCTGCAAAGACATCAAATTCAGGTATTCAAACCGACACTTCTTCTTTCATATCTAAAAGGCCTCTATTTGAATCCCCTGCTGCTGAAACTCATAGTTCTCGGGAAATTGAAAGTTTATCTGAAATATTGAAGGTAGAGGAACCTTCACTTTCCTCTAATGTTACTGACTCTGTTCTTGAGCATGATATTTCATCCAATATTAAAGAGATAATTACAGGGTCCTCTCAGCAAAAAGAAACCTCTTCTTCATCTTCTTTGAATTCCTCACCCACCAAACCTACAGAAGGTGTTTTCTACACTCATACTAATCTGCATGTTCTTGAAGATATTTTATATGATTTGTCCTCTAAGGGAGAAGAAATTTTAGCCTTGTTGCTTGGTCAGTTTTATAAGGCCTCTTATTTTTCACCTATTCCTGAAAATTTTGCTCAAAGTGAAGTGAGACAACCATTTTATTTTAACTCAATCATCCCATCTCCACCTTCATCTCCTGCAAATTCTTCTTCTGTATCAACCCCCAAGACTACCATGGCTTCCCCTTTAACCAAGATGGAACAGATTTTGGAAAATAGGTATGCTCCACTTGTCTTTCCCAATCCTTTATCTGCTATGCCAACTAGATATTATCAGAAATATATGCCAAAGTTTACCGGAGCGGGGGATTATACTGTTGAAGAACATATTGAAGCTTTTTATACTTATGCTGAAAATATTAAAATTTCAAAAGAATATGTGTGGACCAAAGTTTTTTTTCAGAGTTTGGATGGCCAAGCCTGGAAATGGTTCAAAGAGCTACCGGCAAATTCAGTCATAGGTATTGAACAATTATATGAGGTATTCTTAAAACACTGGGGAGAAAGAAGAGATCTGCTATATTATATTTCTGAGTTTGGAAACTTAAGGAGAGAAGATGGAGAGTCGGTCTCAGACTTCATCAAAAGGTTTAATAGAATGTTTGGCAAGATCCCTGTAGAGATCAATCCAAGTGATGCATCAGCAAAGATCACATTCTCTACTGCCTTTGATCCAGATTTTTGTCTAATCCTCAGAGAAAAAATATCAACCACACTTTCTTTAATGCAAGATGCTACCCTCGAGGTTGACTCAAACATTATGGAATCTCATAAGATCAAAGGAAAGGTCGAGAGAAAGAAGTCTGTTGTTGAGCCCTCTTCTTCTTCTAATAGTAAAATGGAAAAGATGGCAAAGATGTTGGACAACTTGACATCTAAAATGTCAAAATTGAATATCCAAGATCAGCAACCAACAAGTAAAAAAGAGCCAAATGCTTTTGCCCCAAGAAATCCAAATTCTTTCCCTTACAGAAGGAACAATCAACAAGTCCAGATCCTTTAGAGAGACAGGAATGCAGTTGATGATCAGAGAATCGGACCACCTTTTCAAAATGCAATGTTATAAGAAGAACAGCAACCATCTCATGATGAAGTCAAAGAAGCAGATGAAATAAATTGTTTTGGTGATGAAAATGATTCCTCCTTTTTGACACAAGTGGATTATGAAGAAGCCCTGATGGACCAGCAAATTCATGAGGAAAGTATCGAAGAATCTGTCTACCTGACGGATGATCAGAAAGGTTATAATTTAAGATCCAAAAATGTTGTCCCTAAACCATTGCTCATTGCTCTTGTGAAGAATAAAGAAGTTGTTGCTCCTATGAAGAATAAAGAAGTTGCTGCCAAGCAGCCTGCTACTCCTGTAAAACAGACCTCCTCTCCGGCAAAACAGCAATAGAAGCAAACACAGCCCCTAGCCAAGGAGCAATTCATTCTCAAAGCTCCTTCCAACGAGGTAAAAGCTTCTGATAAATCATCTTTCTCTTTCAATTTCGAATCAGAAATTCAGAAAGTAAAGATACATATGCCATTAACCAAACTCATGAAGAACGATATCTTTAAGTCAACCATCCTAAAGTCCCTCGAGCCAAAGACCTCTTCATATGTTGATTTTGTTAACCTACAAGATGACAAGCCAACAGTAACTATAGGGCCTATGATAGAAGATCGAGATGATTCTTGTCCACCATTCTATATATCCCTAAATGTCCATGATAAGATCCTCCACAACTGCTTGCTTGATTCAGGAGCGTCACATAATCTTATGCCCAAAGAAGTGATGGATGAGCTTGGGCTTGAGGTCACCAAACCATATCATGATCTCTTCTCTTTTGACTCTAGGAAAGTCAGATGCCTTGGCCTCATAAAAGACCTTGTTATAAACCTTGCCTAATTGACAATGAGAAGCATGGTAATGGATGTGGTGGTTGATGATATCCCACCTAAGTTCGGGATCCTCTTGTCTCGTCCATGGAGAAAAAGGTTAGGAGGTACCTTACAGATGGATCTTTGGTATGCTACGATTTCGGTGTTTGGAGGAGAGCTAAAAAGACTTTACAGAGAGAATCAACTTGCCTACATCATCAGTGATGCAAAAAAATCTGTAAATCATCCTATTTATGCTATGGATACAAATTTTGGCTCGTGCATTCTTCAAATAGATGATTCTCAATCAACTCCTATGCAGCTCGTGAAGCCCATTGAACAACAAACTAATGATAAGAACGTTTCAGTTTGGACCATGTATTTTTATGGGGCCAATACCAAAGATTCAGCAGGTGCAGGGGTAGTTTTGATTTCTCCTTCAAAGGAGACTATACATTTTTCTTTTAAGCTCGATTTCAGAACTACTAACAACATAGCAGAGTATGAGGCCTTTTTTTGGGGATCAAATTCAGCTAAGGAGATGGGGATAAAAGGTTTAAAGGTGTTCGGAGATGCGGATCTCATCATACAACAAGTAAACAGTACTTTCCAAGAAAAGCATGTCAGATTGAAAGCCTACAGGGATGAGGTATGGAAAGTAAGAGATTCTTTTTCCATTTTTTAGATTTCTTATATACCCAGGGATATGAATCATCTTGCCAATTCCCTTGTTGTTTCAGCCAGCATGTTTATTCCTCCCATGCCCCCCAGGCTCAGTTATGAAATCCAAGTCAAATATAGACCATCTTTGCCTGACAATATTAAATACTAGAAAGTTTTTGAGGATGATGTTGAACTTAATAGATTTGTTCAAGTGGTAGATGAATTTTCTAATATGCATGTTGATCAACAGAATCTAAATGTAGAGGAATCCTAGAAGCCTAAGATAAAACAAAAATTGGGTCAGTATGATATTGTTCAGCTAACTAACAATTATATACCTCGAGGTTTGGTACCTCTCAAAAATATTTTCGATCACAATGATGTTCCCTACAAGCCAGAAAAAAAGGAGAAATATCATGTTGTTCATGAGCACAACATAGGGGGTGAAAGCCAGCCTAAATTCATAAATCTATCCTCTAAATTGACTCCTGATCAGAAGTCCGAATATTGCAGCGTTTTGAAAGAATTTTATGATGTTTTTGCTTGGAAATATAGTGATCTGAAGACTTATGACCCTGATATTATTCAACACAAGATCCCTCTTGAGAAAGACACCATCCCTTTCAAACAAAAGCTCAGACCTATCAGTCCTCTTCTTTTTCCTGTGATTGAAAGAGAAATCAAAAAGCTTCTCGATGCTAAGATCATAATCCCTTTTAGATACTCCAAATGGATTGCAAATCTAGTAATAGTGAGAAAGAAAAATGGTGAGGTTAGGTTATGTGTGGACTTTAGAAACCTAAACAGATGCTCTAAGAAAGACAACTATCCCCTACCTAAAATGGAACATTTGCTGCAAAGGATTTCAGGGGCTACTGTCATGTCTTTCCTAGATGGTTTTTTCGGCTATAACCAGATTTTTGTCCATCCTGATGACCAAGAGAAGACTGCATTTACTACTCCTTGGGGTACCTTTATGTACGCCAAGATGCCATTCGGATTAATGAATTTCGGGGCCACGTTTCAAAGGGCCATGGACATAGATTTCATGGGTGAGAAGGACAAGTTTTTCCTCAAATATCTTGATGACATCACAGTTTATTCCAGCAGTCATGAGGAGCATCTAAATCATTTAAAAAGAGTGTTCTTGAAATGCAGACAGTTCAGAATCTCATTGAATCCGAAAAAGTCCCAGTTTGCTCTCAGGAAAGGTAAGCTCTTAGGCCACATTGTCTCAGCAGAAGGTGTAAAGATTGATCTAGCTCGGGTGGAAGCAATTTAGAGGCTGTCCTTGCCAAGATCAAAAAAGGATGTTCAATCGTTGCTCGGCAAGATTAATTTTGTTAGAAGATTTGTGCCAAATTTTGTCGAGTTAGTAAAACACATAACATGTATGCTGAAAAGGGGGTCTGGGATAAAATGGACAGACAATGCAAGGAATTCATTTCAGGATATCAAAATGGAATCCCCAACTCTGATCAGTCCGGATTACAGTAAGATTTTCTACATTTTTTCCTTTGCTTCTTACGACACAGTGGCAGTAGTCCTTCTACAAAAAGATGATGACAATTTGGATCACCCAGTTGCTTTCTTTAGAAAAACACTCAGAGATGCTGAACTAAGGTATGATCCTATTGAAAAACAAGCCTATGCTCTCATAAAATATTTAAAATCTTTCAGAATTTATATCCTCCACTCAAAATTCATTGCATATGTTCCTTCACCCTCCGTGAAAGATGTTTTGACTCAGCCTGATATTGATGGAAAGAGAGCTAAATGGATTGCAAAGTTGATTGAGTTAAACATTGAAGTAAATCCCACCAAATTGGTAAAAGGCCAGGGCCTTGCTAAGCTTTTAACGGAGGAAAATCATGAGCTGCTGGACATAAATTTCATAGGAGAAAATTCAGTGAATTTGCAGACGGAGCTGGCAGCAGATGGACAGCATAGCAATCAACAAGTGGCAGAGCACTTGTCTTATTGTGAATGGTACTCAGGTATTATACATTTTTTGCAAAATCTAGAAGTTCCTCCTGAACTCAGTATGACTCAAGCCCGAGCCCTTAAGCTCAGAGCCATCAAATTCTACATTTACAATAATCTGTTATATTGGAAAGACCCTGTTGGTTTTCTTCTCAGATGTTTAGACAAAGAAGAGTCAATGGAATTTACACATCGGTTTCATTCAAATGTTTGTGGAGGTCATCATTACTGGAAGACCATTGTTCATAAAATTCTAAGGGTTGGATACTATTGTCCTTTCCTTTTCTCAAATGTGTGTGCCTTCATCAAAGCTTGTGACAAATGTCAAAGATTTACGGGAAAACAGTAGCTAAAATCTTTGCCCCTGAGACCTATATTAGTGAATGGCCCTTTTCAGCAGTGGGGTTTAGATTTTATAGGTGAGATAAATCCTTCATCTAGTGGTCAACATAAGTGGATTTTAGTAGCCACAGATTATTTTACAAAATGGATAGAGGCAATTCCCACCCGGAACGCCACTCACCAGGTTGTCATGAAGTTTCTTTATGAAAATATCTTGAGCAGATTCATCTATCCCAAAAGGCTAGCAACAGATAATGCAACAGTGTTCAAATCAGAGGCATTGGTAGACATGTGTGAATCAATGGGCATCCAGTTGGTACATTCGACCCCCTACTACCCTCAAGGTAATGGCCTGGCCGAATCATCCAATAAGAGCTTAATCAAAATCATCAGAAAAATGTTAGAGGAAAACAAAAAGAATTGAGATTCTAAACTAAATTTTTCTCTGTGGGCAGACAAGAGAAGCATGAAAAGATCAAAGACGGGAACAGGGTATTGATCAGGGAGAACATGAAGTTGTACAGACAGCTTGGAATTCTGAGGTTGAAATTAAAAGAGTCTCAATCACCAGCATAGGAAAAAACCGGTTTGGAGACTCTAGATAACTTAGCTACAAACATGGTAGACACACCAAAGCCTTCCACACAGCGAGTTGAAGTTCGCATATATGCACGAACAAGGGTTGCATCGTCCAAAAGACCTTGAACATCAAGCAAGGAATCAAGGTAATAATTTTTGTAAATTTTGAAGTTTTCTCAAAGCTGAAGTTTATGTGGTTTAGGCGAACAGGACGACTGTTCATTAACCACCGATAACAGAGATTTCGGTAGATAATCCACTTAGGAACCTTCTAGGTTAACCACCGAAAGCCTGTCACTGCCAAAATGATCGAGTTTTTGCACAGATCGAATTTTTTTGAGTTGGAATGGTTTGAAACCTCTTCGAATGGACATTTGATGAATTGTCAAGTCAGATCCAATAGCTATTTTTGATGGATAATGGAAAGAAGAGGTGTTTCAAACGTTTTTGGTACCTTTGACAAAGGCAAAAAATCAGGATGCTTACTCACATCAACAGATTCGAATTTGTATCTCTTGGAAGAGTCATCACTCAGCCTTGGAAGGATATCCTGCACTAAAGCATTACTCTACAATAGATGAAGACCATGAAATCTAGGATTGACCTCATTTTGGGGGATCATTCCATATCTTTTGCAAACTAAATTTTGACTTTCTATCTTTAGCATATTTGATCCATGCTTTCAGGATCTCAAAACTGCATTGAAAAGCTATAAAGCTAAAGGTAGAATAGGATCTAAGGGCTTGACTTTGGAGACTTTTTCATGTTATGTACTCAAACTTCTCATTTTCATATTAAGTAATACAAGTTTCTTTTGCCATAACTCGTTCAGATTTCATCTTCTTATCTATTCTGTACTTGCACCTGGATATTATATTCATGTTGTTATGCTTGTTTATGCCCGATAATTGTCATCTTATCATTGCATTCATAAGTTAAACTTTGTAAGTATTCTGGTGATTATTGTAATTGGCCATTCATATATGCTTTATATGTGATTCTACTAATATAATAGTTATTTCTCCATACATCCCTTTATTTGTAAACTCTCTGAACATTTGTGGTTGAAAGCCTTGTCCATCTAAATGTGTTCATGCATGTTTTGAGTGAGAAATGATTCAGTCCTTCGACTTGACCCAAACCCACACTTTTTATTGAGAAAACAATTACCAAAAGATTAAGTTACCAGGCATCTCTGACTTACACCCTAGGAGAGCTTCCTGGAGTGATAACAGGGTGGTCACAGCATCTTCCTCAAACTAAAAAAGCTTGTACTTATTTATAAGTTTAGCATGGTTGGTAGTTGATTGTATAAGAACTTGATGACTATATAGACTACCAATTATCGATGAGGTCGAAGGTTGGGATTATGAAGCACCTCCAACACTTCTAGCACCACTAGCAGATGCCATTTTGAAAGTGATGGGTAAGGGTGAAAAGGGTGAGCTGGAAGAATCAAACAAATTCCTCCTTAGAGTGATTTTTTGGGTCAACCAAATGGCTTTCCTCCTTCCTATTTCAATGATAGGAGTAGCATCAGGGGATAGTCCTCTTCTTCTTCTATAAATGTGAGGATTTGAGGACATGAAAACGAAAACCAAAGACTAAGAAAAAGGAGGTTACTAGTGGTTTCTAAGATGCCTTTGTCTGGCTTCCCAGCGTTCACGGATACTTCTATCTTGTTCAACTACTTCCCAAAAACGTTCAAGCTCGGCCCGGGTACTAATGATTTATAGGATACTATTGAATAAAGTCAAGGAAATGCTAGTCTGGTCTTTAATACCATGTTCAATATTAGGTTGCCTTGTAGAAGGTATTTTCATGAGAAAATTCAATCAAAGAGTGCTAAAAAATAGAAATATTCAAATATAGTCGTGAATACAATCAACCAAAGAGATATGGAAGATCTCCCCAGTATGGTTTCCAAATAAATGTTGAGGAAAAGGTATGGAAAACCTTACTCAATCATTTTCAGATCTTGCCTGGCTAGGACAAGATAGTTGTGAATGCCACCCAAGGTGTATGGCCTAAAAATATTCACTCAATCTGCAAGTATTAATTACAAGGATTAAGGTTGATTTTATGATTTGTAATTGTTGCAATGTAAAAATAAAATTTATACAGGGCTACAAGAATGTATATATCTTTTACAATAAAGTAAACATGGAGACAAAAAGTGAAAAAAGGAACCAAGTCATGAAAACACATGTATGAGACAAACAATAGTATTATTTTATTTCATTTTGAGATACCAAAAGTATATTTCTCTTTACAAACCCCTGCGATGGTATGGACCAAAGTCATATTTAGAGATCTCTGATGGGCACCATACAAAAATACTCTGACAGTAAAATAAAACTGAAATTGATGATCTAGATCATCTTGCCACAAAAATGTTTCCATTTGACTCTACAAGATATCCTTTATCAGCCATGAAAATTAATTCACAAATAGACAATAATACACAGACTATCAAGGATGAATCAACACCTCTAAAACAAGCAGCTGAAAATTATGATTCAGTTTTGACCTTGTTTCCTTCAATAAGACCGTGTTGTCAACATGAGGATTAAGCTTTCAAGTAAACTCATAAATGAATGAAAACTTAAACTATCTCATTTAACCAAAGAGCAAACCTTAGTCTTGTCTTTCTTCTTCTATTCCCCCTTATCTCTTCTTCTCATTGAACCTTTATTCTTTCTCAATAAGTTGAGGTGGTTCAACTACTTTCTTTAGTTAATTCAAATTAACTTAACTAATTATTTTAGGGAGAAATAACTAATAATAATATATAAATAAGGGTCTAGTTAATAATTACTAAATAGGTGGGACCCTTTGTGACTCCCATCATTCTTTTTCCAATCATCAATTATAAATACAAAATTTTATCATTTGAATCATATAACACCCTTGTAGCTCCCCTTGATATTATTCAAATAAAATATTTAAATATCAGCAAAATTTAAGGACATATCCCAAAAATATATATATATCCATTTTATCCACAAAAATATCCAAAATAAAGCTTGTTGTCCCCGAAAGTTGAAAATTGTCAAATACTTTATTCATTACTGAAAATCATAAAAAAAAAATATTTAAATCCATATTTGTTTCTTTGCGAGGCATATTTCCTCTTCTCACTATTGTCTCCAACTGACTTTCCTTGAGTGGCCCTTGGTTGGTTAGACCCTTGAGGTTGTATTTCATTGATCACATGAGAGCAGTCATATTTTAGGTGGAGGTGTGAAGACACGGACTTAGAGGATTTTGTGGAAGGACTAGAGGGGAAAGCCACTGATTTTCCTTTGTCTTGCATAGGTTGTGGGATATCGGTCTTTATTCTTTTGCTAGCATGCGAGGATTGTACTAGCGAAATGGAAGGAGAAATTTGAACATTGGGATTAATTGGTGTGGTAAAGGCAATGACATTGTGGGCCAACCATGGTGGTTAGAGATAGGCTGGTGGAAAATTTATTTCCAACTGTCATTAGCGGGGACTTCAGGATGCAATGATACATGTGGAGGAATGGGGATCCTAGGAAAATTCTGAGGCTGAAAAGGGGTCCTTTCCGGTCGAGGATGCAGTATCCCATGGCCAACCAAATTAAAGAACCTAGCTTGAAACAGTTGGTTCAATTCTTGCAGGTCAGTGTCAAAATGAATATAAAATCTAGGTCTCTTATAGCCTCGATTCCAATTTCCCTTGCCTCTATTATTTCAGCCATTGTTGCCTCTACTAAAAAAACTCATCCTGTAGCAACAATTTGTCAATCACAAAGTTATTAATAAACCATACATGAAACTCTACTTACATAAATAAAAAGTTGGCTCTAGAATTTACTTACGAGACACATGCAATCCATCCATAACATGTCATTTATTAATTGGCACATGAATAGGGAATTGATAGGGTTAATGGGAAATACGAATGGCTTGTATATAGTGTAAATGATATCATGGAAGGATAGGAATATACGAATATTGTTCCAACAATTAATAAAACAAAAAAATGTGTATCTAAACATATCCAGAACATGAATCCTCAACCCTTGCCATATCAACTTCGTTTCATTTCCACATAGACTCCTCTTCAAAATAAATATCACAGAATAGGGAATGAATAAGTGAAACTGGGATTGTAAAGGGGGTGTATTTAGAGAAAATTGGTAGAATGGGGGGGAATTATTACAGATATTGTTCAAATGATATACCAAACATACCATCTCTTATGTAAATTCACAATCAAAATATCTTACTGTTCAAAATTTTAAAGTTTAAACCATACTCTGTTTCCAAATCAATAACCCAGAACTGGTGCGTGCTTCACAAAACTGCTCACTTGCCTTAGAAATTGTATTACACAATTACCAATTTAATATGCCCATGGTTTTGAAAAATAATTGTAATAACAATACTGCCTGTATATAACATAGTTGAAAATGAACAACATCATAATCGCCACATGAAATACAACAACATTCTTGGAGTGGATAGGTTACAACCATAATATCAACATCAGCAAATTTGTTAAAACCATAGGGTCTCGTAAAGTGCCCCAAAACAAATCCATGTATATAACCATAATTCAATCAAAGCACAATTTACCAAACTTCCTCATCCTATTTCATTCTGGTTTGTATACTTTATTCGAGCATCATACAACTTATACACAGGTGCTTTTCGTAATTACAACAGAAGATGGCAAGTTTATATTTTAACAATAATTTGCAGCATTGATATTGACCTCGTGAGCTTCATATGGACAGACTGTAACTTCAAGCAAATAAGTGAATCAAACACTTCCTCCATATTTTCATAGAAAGTGACCAATAAAAACCTGTACCCAAACAAAAGAGCACAAACAGTGATTTCATCAAATTCTAGGTAAGAAACGCCTTCACAATAGTGCATAGGGTTTAATATGCAATAGTGACAGTAAGTGGTAGAAGAAAGCGGGCTAACAACCTGAGGTTTTGGCCAAAACAAAGCACGAAAAGTTTACTCCCACCATAGTGTTCCACATTAATACTCACTTAGTTGGGGTTATGGAGTAGGTGTATTAGCCACGAAGACCAACAGTATTAACATACAAGCGGACTGTTCATAAAAATCCACAGGTAAGAGGCAGAGAGAACCCATTTTCAAATAGGTAAGAAACCCCAAAATAAGGAACCATAGGCAAGGCAGGCCCGGGAGTTTCCCAACCACAACATTTTTCATAGAAAAATTACGAACAGCTACACATAGTAAAAGACACCCACGACTCTTTTAATGCCAATGGTCTCAAAACAACCAAAACAGGAAACCAAAATTTGCAAACAACCAATACACAGTCTAAATTCATTATAATAGCTTTGGAAATACATAGACCATAAACAAACAAGAGCCAACTATTGACTTAAAGAGTAGAGCGAATGTTCATGGATGGAAAAGCAAGAAAACCCCATACCTTTGTAAAATATTTCTTAAGGAGAAATGATCAGGTTGTATACCTCCTCCACGATTGAGCAAAGCGGAGCAGTAGCAACCAACAAAGAAAAATGAAAAAATGACTAGGGTGGCGAGCTCGAGGTGAGTTAGAGTGACGTGCATTTACTACACATCGCTTATCCCTTCATGTTTTCATTCATGGGGCTAGTACAATCCAAGCCCACTACACAGCTCATCGAAATTTAACATTCAAAATGATTAATACAAGCCAATTATTCCAAAGTTTTCCCATGTTCCAATTTTGTAATGTGCCAACCCTTGCCATTATCCCTATTTCACATATAACAATACTTGCTAGGGATACCATATTCCAACATTACTTCCAATTCAAACAATGTGTGTACCCTTGTATCATGAAGTCACCACATTACACATATAAATTAAGCATGGAGTTTAGGTCCTTCCTCAAAATAAATGTAACATAATAATAATTGCAAGTGTTATATAAAAACAACACCAAAATCATATCTCCCCTAACATCATATTTGATTAATCATTCTGACAGATTTCTTAAACGCAAATAAACTGTAGGGATCATCTCATCCAACTCATAAGCATGTAAAGCATAAATGTTGTTTCTTTGTCATAGTCACACAAGTTACACCAAGGGTCCCACCTATTAGTATATTATTAAATATAGTTAAATAATAAGTCATAATGTGTTTGCAACCATTTGCAAGAAGGTACCCTATGTTGCACTTTTTGGCATCAACACTCGAGTCCCATGGATAAGTGTGGACCATAGTGTTAAAGTAGACTATAGAACCAGGGTCCCATGTAGAAATGAAAGCCACCATGTTGAAGTAGTCCCACCACCATTGTAAACCGAGGTCTCATGTCCAAGTGCTCATGTGAACTCCATGTGGAACATAGAGGAACCTAATAACCAACTGAAAATGATGTTCCAAAGACTGAAACCTGTCATGTGGATCCAAATAAGAAGATCCATACACATAGTGGGAAAAGTTTGTAACTGAATATGGAAGGAATAATACCACTGTAGAATATGCAGGATGGACACTGGTAATCATAATTGACTCCTAATTTGTCACATTGATGTTATCTACATAAGGTGGAGTAGAGTCATCAAATAAAATGTGAAAGTGGTTGTCATCCCAGAAATGACAGCTATACATTTTACCAATCATCACAATTGGCCTCAAAATCATACCAAACATATACTTATTGAGTATATGCATTCTTGATTTCCTCCATAATATATCTCTCATGTGTGTGATCCAAGGACCTTTGAACCTTGTTACAACTGTCCCTAACAGCTTGTAGACCCTCTTGGAGATGGTGCTCAAGGGTTTCAATCTTCCGTCTAATTTCCATGAGAAGTCAAATATCCATTTGAAATACCACATATAATGTAACAAAAGAAATATATTAAAATTAGATATCCAATGGCACTGATCTGGTATAAATATGAGCATTCGGTGAAAACCTATGAG
>JZKD02S1613566.1:62104-75226 GCA_000966675.3 Picea glauca
ATGGTTAATTTTAAATCAGCGATATCTTCACTTCTGGAGCTTTAATTTGGGTGATTTTTTTTTTTAAATCAACTATTTTTTAAACAGGAACTCAGATCTGTAATTTCTTTTTAGCATATTCGACCTCCAGGTGCTACATAAATCAAAAAATCATGAAGCCGTCTGCGGAAAAAACCCTAAAAAATTGGAGATTTTAAAATGTCGATATCTTGACTTCCCAGACTCCGTTTAGAACATTTTTTTGTTTTGAATTGTATTTTTTTCTTAAAGGAACTTAGATCTGCAACCCGTTTCTACAAATTTTCATATAAATATACATAAATTGTCCATAATTTTGTGTCCCTCTTTTTTTTCTCTGAAAAAATCTGCAAAAATAAAACAATTTCCCCACACTTCTTGCCAAGGAAAGTTCTCTGATACCACTTGTTAAGAACCAAATATATGAATAAAAAATACACCAGGATAGATCCAATAATAATATATGAAAAACATACTTTATTATAAGAAAACCCTTGAGGTAGGGAAACACCATACAATGGATCCTATTATGGAAGGGATTCTCTCTTGTTCACTTGCCTCTTCAAGGGGGAATCCTCCTATTGAGCTACTGCTCCAAATACAATACTTATCTTCATATCTCATTATATTGCTTGAACCCCTTTGTATAGTGATACCAACCACCTAAGAACATTCTAGAGGAGGAACGTTCTAGAAGTATAATCTTCTAGTAAGTCCTCTTACATTTATTATATCTAACTAGCATAGTGGGTCTTATTTAAGAATATAGTGGACCTAGTCCACCTTACATTGAATGGCCTCCACTATTATCATTATGGGCCCTCTGGTCCCACCACTACCTCTTTAGTTACCTAACAGCTAGGCATCAGAGATCCTCTCATGACAAGCCATGCTTTAGCAGCCAAGCTACTCTGGAGATGGAATAAAAATACATAGGACCTGTGGGCCCAGATATGGACTCAGAAGTATACCTGAAATGATTTGGATAATGATAGGATCTATCTAGATGATATGTAGCCACACTCCTTTATTTGGAACTATGCCTGGAAGAACATAGGTACAGTGAAAAACCAAAGTTTTTAGGAAATCCATGATGGAATATCGGCATTGTTTTGGGATAACGCATGGGAATAATTACCGGCCCTAAAATACAAGGAGATAACTCTTGAGATTCAAATGGATATCAAAGCACTAGTGGGAGGAATCCCATAACCTAAAGGAAATAGAGGTCAAACAGTGGAAAACCCTAGACAATTGGTCAATAACCTATTCAAAGCCAGGCATAATCACAATGGAGCATATACTAACCCAAAGGATAATACCCTGGAAACCAAGCCCAGACATTCTGAGGTGGGGGAACAAAGGTAATGGGAATTTCACAGTCAAGGAAGCATATCATCAACCTCAAGAAACCCCAGATATCAATCCAAAGGTTGTCTAGAAAAAATAATGGAGCACTCACCGATGGCCAAAAATCGCAACCTTTTGATGGTTAGTGGTTCACAAGAAATCACTAACATGGGATAGAATCCAAATAAGAGGATTTGAAGGTCCTTCCATATGCATGATGTGCAAACAAGAAGTTGAAACAACAAACCACTTGTTCATCGAATGCAAAGAAGTGTTGGAGATATGGGACAAGGGAGCAACAATATTCAGAACGTCGATCATAATTCAACATGACATAATCAGAACTATGGAAGAATGGTGAGAAAAAACATTCAGAAACTAAATTTTAAATAAGATATGGACAATATTCCCTGGGTTCATCTTATGACATACCTGGAAAGAGAGAAACTGGAGGATCTTCCGGAATCAATCCAAAAACCACATCCAGAACTGAGAAGGTCTCATGGGGAACCTCTAGGAATCAATCACATCCTCAACCTGGAAGGATGAATACTAGAATCCCTCAGGAGAAAATATAGAGATCCTGAAAAACTAGTAGATTCCACAGACTAGATCCATCCAGAAAAAAATCAAAGATTTTGTGGGCATGGCTAGAGGAAAACAGAAATGGGAACCTCCCCCGCCAGGTTTCATAAAATTGAATTATGATGGCATATCAAAGGGGAACCCAGGCCAAGCAGGAGAAAGTGGCCTATTCAGAGATTCAACATGGACTATTAAGTATGGATACTCCATTTGGTTGGGGATCAACTCCAACAACAAATAAGAACAGAGTGGAATGCTCATGGGGATGAGGCTGGAAAATGTGTTATGATACAAAGATTTAATCATGGAAGGAGACTCTGGGATTACCACAGAGGGCCTAAGGAAAATCATAAATGGGACCGAACTAGAAAGGGTTTCATAGCACTGGTGATTTTCTTATGGCTACATGGAGATGACCAGAGCCATGAGAGGAAACTTTGTCACCATCCCGAGTCATGTCAAGTGCAAGGGGAATGAAGTGGCAGATCATTTGGAAAATGTGGTGGTACACCAAACTCCACATATGGACACGTGGAGCTGGAATGATGTGGGCCAAGGTCTATTAAAAGACAATATTTCGAGGTTAATGGAGGTTGATTCCCAAGGTCTCAATGAGTATACAACTAGAGAAGTGGAACGATATGGAGGGGCTCATGTCCTTCCCTCATGTTAAATGATAATTAATGAAAGGAAGGTACATGGGAATCAGGAGATGGACCCCGTCTTGACGAAAGCGAAAGTAATATCATCACTCAGTCCATTCATGGCAAAGAATCATTTTAGAGGGAGGAAGATCCAGGATGATACGGGGAATTCATAGTTAGTACAATATGTTACCAGTATGATTCCAATGGCGTCTGGATCTAGTACCTAGGGAATCATCATGAGGAGATAAGAGGATAGAACGTATGGGATAATGAAAACCAATGCTAAGTCGGGTAGAAAAATCTGGCTCCTTGGTCGAATGGGTAATCCTATTAATAGGAAGCATCCTGGCAGGCCACAAGCATGGGAAAAGGATGAGTTAGAGAGGCTCTGGAGAGACATAACAGTGATTCAGAAAGGATTAGTAAAGAAAATAGGGAAATTCAGAGGGAATAGTCTAGAAGGGGTCCTCGGCCCCCATCATAGTGGAAAATTATCCTCCAAGCTACGAACTAAAGGGGGGGTCTCCATGTTCTCACGCAAATTCCAATATAGGCCGACCTGTTAGAGTAAAACCAAAGATGAGTTGGTGGAGGAAGAGCATGGGAAGGAAGATGGATGTAAGATATTTGGGAAACATGAGGAGGACATCAGGCCATCCCCAGCTAGTTTGGGGAAAAGTGTCAGGTTCAAGCAATAGGGAACAGGAAACCTAGAGATTTGAGCACCAACCCTCCCAGAGGAGGACCCAGTCAACAACCAGGATGGAATCACCCATGTTAGAGGCCGAAGAATATTTCTAGTCTAAACTCTCGGAAAAGGAAAAGCAGAAAATGGCGGGGTTATAGAGGGATGTTGATATAAAGAGACAACAGACTTTAAAGAAAGAAATCTTATCCAAGGATCAGGAATGGGTCCCAGACCCCGGTCATATGAGGATGAGGGAGACGAAGTAATTCAGGCTGGTCGAGGTGTACTGGCACACCAAAGCCATGATCGCCCAGGCCATCGTTCAACAGTGGAATGAATTCCTCCAAGCATTGGCTCAACAGTAATAGGATAATGAACAACTTAGACAACTGGTAAGACTCCTGGAAGCCAAATTTAAACTTTTCTGCAAGAATAAATTTGGTGTTTCTTTCATTGAGAAAGATCAACATGAGAAGACAGATCAGACAATGCTCTAGAAGAAAAAGGTCGACCTTCTGGGGACTGAGGAGAGCCCCATTTTTATTTAGGATGAGGACCATGTCCATCAACCTGGCAGGTCCCTCTAAGCCTCAATGGAGTCTTAGCACCATCCCTTGGTGAAGGCTCTCCCCTGAAGGGACTCAATAGTAATCAAAGCAGCGGATAGCAAACCTTTTTCTCTATCTCGGAATTTAACGCTTTTGTTATGTATAAGTCGATATGGGTTGTTTAATCTCTTGGAATGATTTTGTATGGGCAATGTACTCTTCTATTATATTTTTTCTAATTTGGTATGAGCGGCTTACCCTCTCGGGACTAAGACCCATAATTCATGGGTTATTAGGGAAGTAGGGAAAGATGTGTCAAGGTTTTGGGGGGACATTTTGGATGTAAGGTTTTTCGGGGGAATTCGAGGCACATATAGGCACCAGATGGCAGGAACTTCAATATGTAATATTATGTACCAAATTAATAGAATTATGCAATGACTTTTTTTCTTAAAAAAAAAAATAATGTATGGTGAATTTGGTTTGTGTGGAAGCCGAGCAATGTGTAAAATTGGTAAATTTGTGGCAATCACTATTTTTATTCAGATTATTATTGTTGATTAGAGCATAGTAAATATCAATCAAACACTTTTTTTATGAGACTATAAGTGGGTCAAGGCCAAGCCCCTATAGATCTCTTTTATTGTGTGGTGTGTGGTGTATCCGATGCACAATTTTCTTCTTTTTATGGTTCATTTGTTGATGGTACAACAATCACGTAACATAATCATTGTCAATGAAAACAATCAATAAGGTCATATAAGGTGTCCATAACAATAATCAATAAGGTGATATAAGGTGTCCATAAAATAATATTGTTCACAAACAATCTTGCAAATATTCATTGGTCAGTACATATTTTTCGTGTTATAAGGTGCATTTACTTTTGGTGATATAAGGTGCTTTTTTGTATTTTGGAGATATAATGTGCATATTATTTTGGCACATATTATTCCATTTTTTGGTGATATAAGGTGTAACTGCACTTCCAACTAAACAATGTCTAAATTCATTAGTCTATTTAATTATTCTAACAAGTTAGAAGGTTCGGATAACTATAAAGTATGGAGTCAACACATTCAAAGCACTCTCATTTATAATGAATTATGGAAGGAATTTGTAATGAACAAACCACAAAATCAATTGATGATGCTCCATTAGCAAGATAGGAGTTGAAATATGAAAATTCCTTATCACAAATTCAAGGTACTATTTCTTATAAAGTCCTTGTGCACATTGAAAATTGGGGTGATTCTTGGTCAGCTTGGAAAATACTTAAAGATTTATTTGATTTTCAAACTAAGGCTAAAATAGTCAATCTTCAATTAAATTTATTGCAAAAAAATAAGTTGTTGGGAGAGATATAATGGAATATATCTCAAGACTCAAAAATATTAAGCAAGATATTACGAAGGCGGGTTTTGCTAAATTCGAAGATAGTTTGATGGTTACAATTTTGATCTTGGGTTTTTCATAATCATACACGCATTTTTTGGTAACATTGCAGATTGCATATAAGTTGGAGAACATAAATTTTGATAAAGTTAGTGAGATACTATCTATTCATGATAAAAAAATTGGTAACACACAACAATCAGGAAAAGATGTATTGGTTGCAAGCACAAGCAAGAGCACTACTAAAAAAGGTGTTTCTTCTACCAAGGAAAATGAGCATAAAGGAAATGAGCATCAATATAATTCATCTCAGTATTCAAATTGAGGTTGTGGTCAAGGCCGAGAAAGAGGTAGAGGAATAGGACGAGGAAGAAGTAGACGTAGAGGTAATATGACTTGGACTAAGAAAGATTCCAAAGAGGAAGAACATCGACATTCACAATCAAATGGACAAGAAAATAGTAACTTGTTTTCGTTGTAATAAGATTGGATAGTATGCCTCAATTTTTTGCATTCCTTATGAAAATACAGCTAAAACAATAATCTTCTTCGGCACAATATGAAAATACAGAAGAAAATAAGAATTGTGAATATGTTTTTACATCACTTCAACGAACAAAAACAGCAAACAAAGTTCAAACGACTTACTCTTTCAAAAGTGATTTTGAGGATGTCTGGATCAAGGATATAGGTTCCAATCAACATATGATGTACAGGAAATATTTCTTTTGGAATTATAAATATAATCACTTGAGTTCATTTTTTCTAGTAGATGACACCACTCACATACCACAGGGAAAAGGTTTAGTAAAGGTGTTTTTACAAGGAATTGGGGAAAGTATAATCTCTAATGGTTGGTATGTTCCCTCTTTTAAGAAGACTTTGTTGTCTTTGATTTTGATTCACTAGTCAGAGTATCTAATAGTAATTGAATATGTAATAATTAAAATTAACTCAATCAAGTATAATTACAAAATAGTAATGACAAGTTATGAGGATGGAAAACTTCTTAGAATGAAAGGCACAATCATTCCAAGAATGCAAGAATTTGCAGGATTAGTTGAGACTGGTATTACATCCATTTGATTGTGGCATGTTCGTTTTGGACACTTGAATGTTGATAGTATTATTCAGCTTCAATAGCAAGGAATGGTAAAGGGACTTCCCACATTTCAGAAGAAAAATGCAAGATGTCAATTATTTGGGTGAGTAGGATGTTGAATCCATGAAATTTGTATTTTTTTTTTGTTTTCATAAAATCTTAGGAATTGATTTTGTAGATTCAATCCTATTGTTATTCAAGTTCCCAATATTTTCTCATTACTCACTTTTGTGTGGCTAATTATAAAACTTATCCTCCACGTAAAGAGAGATTTATATTTCCTTTGTTATTCCTCCATGTAAAAATTTCTCCACATAAAGAGAGATTTGTATTTCTTCTTATTCTTCCATGCAAAAATTCCTCCACGTAAAGAGATAAAACTTATCCTCCAAGTCAAGAGAGATTCATATTTCCTTTTTTATTCCCCCATGCAAAAATCGATCCATGTAAAGAGAGATTTATATCTCTTTTTTCTTTTCTTTTTCTTATTCTCTTTCTCATTTTTTTTAAATGTCACTAGCAAAATAAATTTGATAACAGATCGACGAAACAATTAAAAAAAAATACTTGACCATACGCCAGTGGAAAATCGCTCTAATACCAATTGGAGTGAACCTCTTGGTCACTTCACTTAAGCATCCATTATAACAAGAATGAATCCATATATTCCTCGAGAGATAAGTAAATGGTATTCATTATTAATTGACATGTTATTGAGATGCAATGGGTGTGCATATAAATATACGTAGGGCGTTATATAAGTCATGTCCTTGGAAAAGGGCATGACTTATCATTATTACGTATTAATGACTACATAACATAACAATTGTCCTATGACTATTATGACATGATAATTATTTATCACATTATGATAATAAATGTAATATACCTTAGGTGTATTACAACCTCCAAGCCCACTAACCAAAATTTGTGCTTGTATACGTCATTCAATTTCACGAGTCGACTAAGGGAGAGAATATATGTGGATTTCCTTGGAGGATTTCCAAAGACCAATAGGGGCATGACCCCATATTGGTAGTAAAAGATCAATTTAGTGAGATGGCCTAGTTGATCTGATGCAAAAATATTGTTACTAGATAGGAGGTGGCTAAGTTATTCTTATAGCATATATAAGTGCACTTGGACTACTAGAGTCCATCATCTCAAATAGAGATAGTCATATCTTAATCCATATTTGTAAAACATTTTGGGGAATGATGGATACTAAAATAAGGAAGAGTACAACCTTTCACTTTCAAACTAATGGAAGATTGAGGTGGTGAATTAGACCATCATTGACCTACTCAATTATTTTATGAGGAATCATTTGAAGCCATGGGATGAGATCCTTCCATACATTCATCATTGTTATAGTTGTGATTCCCATAGTTCCAATGATAAATGTCCATTCAAGACATGTTTGGGGCTTTTACATCGCACACAATTTGACTTATATCTCGATAACACTATTAGAGATGTTTCCACTACTAAAAGCGATAAATAGCTAAATCCAAACAAGGTTGTGGAAAGGATTTAGGACATTCACAAACAATATAAGGAACAATTAAAGAGGGCACAACAATGGTACAAAGAGTATCTTGATAGAAAAATGATTTATCACCAATTTAGTATGGGAGACTTGGTGTGGTACATATTTACAAGAGGAGACTACAAGGAAGAATATTTCCTCACCTCTTCCTCCAAAATAAATAATTTTTTTGGAAAAAAAAAACCTCCCAAAGGGGGGATATCTAATCCAAAAGCAATTACCAAAATGGTTAAGTCCATAGGTAAGTTGAGTTTGGAGAAAAGGTGAAATCTGTCCAAAAATTCCTATAAACATTGAGCATAGACTTATCAAGCAAAGTGATGAGCACCCCTAATGCTTGGTGTGCTTTGCTTGACGAGTGTGAGATGAAATGTGCTCAACAAGGGAGTCAATGCTCACAACTACTTATCATTGAAAGATAGGCCTATTTCTAGCGGGGGAAACCCCCCTATGACTACACCAGGGTTCAGAATGTAGGCAGATCGATTAACCATCTAAAAGTCAATTAATTCTCTATACTACCCCAAACATACCAAAACTCATATGAAAAAAAGAAAGGAAAAGGAGATCAGGTAACTATACCTCTAATCCCATGTCTGGTGATGACCTCCTTGTGCTTGAAAGCTATGTCGATTGCACGCATCCTCCCAGGGCTAACCTGCATCCAAGAATTGACAAACAGAAAACTACAAGCATGTTATTCCATATATAAGTTAGGGTTAGATGTTATAATTTCAAACATAAATCAACAAAAGTATTCAAGACACCATCATTTGGGACAGGAAAATGTAATTCTTTTTTTAATAACACAATGATTATACCTTCACAATCAAAGTTGGCTATCATTCCGTGAACCTGGTCCGAGATCCTCTTCACCAAGCTCCAAGTGCACCTTGTACGAACTTCTCCTCACAATCTTCTAATCTCTTCTTGGGAAGTGAATGGGTTAAATGGGGGGAGAAGGGGCTAATGAGGGAATGTTGAGGCAATTCTCACAAAAGGGATGCAATATCTTGGGCAAGGGGAAGTGAAATCGGGCAGAGTTTCATTGTTCTTATGCTTAGATGTGAAATGATACCCCAACACCTCCTTTAATATGACAAAAGGATGGTTATTCAGTTGGGTGATGGGCTATAGCAAGTGGATTAGTTGGGAAACTACCCAATAGCCCGTAATCTCAATGAATTCTTCGCAACTTTTTATTTTTTGCAAGTATACGCGGGTTGTAATGGTGTAGCATGCATATATACATGAATTGTAGTGGTGCAAAAAGCATATGTACATGGGCAGTAATGGTGCAGGGCGCATACATCTTCAAAAAATTGGTTTTTAAGAAGAGAAACTCAGTAGTTCTTTGGAAACAAATGCAAGTAAGAGGGCCAAGGCCATGTATGTATGTGTAGAGAAATTTAGGGTTATAACAGATGTCCCCTAATGTGTGAGGTCAGAAGAGCATCTGATGGCTGAAATACATTACAACATATTCACCAATGTACGGAAACGAGTGAGCCCGGGACCAGAGTTCGGGAGGTGCCATCTGCAAAATAAAAATTGTCTCTCTGAGGCAGGTATACCCATGCTCGGGATGAAATAAATCAAGGTTTTCAATCAAATACATTGTATATATATGTCATATAACTATATAAAGTGTAGCCGCGAGCAATACACAGTGGATCTACATCTCAAAATAAAAGGTATACAAGTATAGTATCCATCTTCAAGAAGCCAATAAGGTGGGGTAAGTAGCTGAATTGGTAAGTCACTCTTGTAACGACGATGTGACCCGTGTTCGAGTCTCTCGAAGGTAATTCTCACTTGAATGGGAGTAATGATTCAATGATTGGGCATTTTAATTTGCATTGCATTGTAGGAGCATTTAACCGGGATATGAACCCCCATATTTTTCCCGTAGGGGTGTAGACCGATTGGCAAGTGTCGTGTAAATGGAAGGAAATATGTAAAAAGAGGTCTCAAGGTTGATTCTCACCCTGATTTACTCGGAGGGCGTTCTTTTGGGTTGTGCATTCCTCCCTAGGGTTTATAAGGCACCCGGTAGGATTCGACCCCATGCCATGCAAGTACGATACTATCGTTGTTACCGATTCCCCTAGTTACAAAAAAAAAAAAATATATATCTTCAAGAAGCCAATAACGCTCGATGGTTGGATATGAGGTCTTCATAGCTCAAGAAACAACTTAAATATCTTCAAAAATTGAGTATCAGTAAAATGGGAGTGCATAACTCACTACCCTGAGGCTCATTGACAAAAGACAAGAGGATCTTGATGATCAGGCAAAGAACTTCGTAGATTTTGAATCAGGACTTGACTGGAATTTTAGGATGGCTGACTAATGTGGTCAAGAGACAAACTGCAGAAAGGCCGACTCAGGTTGGGTGAAACTTCCCTTGGACAAAAACACGAAATATGATTAGACTCATGCAACATGACACTAACATAAGTTCACGATCCAGGAGGCAATGCAAACTCTCCATGTGTTTGGAAGAGTAACCAAATGGAGGAGGACACAGCTCTATGTAGCAAGAAGAGATTCCTAAGGTCATATTAAATCCCAATTCTTGACGAACAAACGGAGGGATGTGATTTTTCCAAGGGTGACTCTTTGTGCTGCCAAAAAAGAATACATATTTCTCGACCCCTCTTTTTGGGTTTTTTTATTTTTTTGTCTTTTTCAATATTTTAAAGAGCTTGAAAAAGAATAAAATAATGTTATGTTACAAACGAGGAACGAGTGTAAAAATCAAGAATACGAGTTCCAAGCGCAAGGAACACACTAATGCTTAGAGCAAGGAGACATGTTCAGGAAAAGGACACTCAGGGAAAATTCCTCCATGGGTCAAGGTGTTAGGTCGCAGAGGAAAAGTGATACAAGGCTTGCATATAAGGCATGCTTCAAAGGTTTAGTTGAGAGCAACATGGAGCTGGAATTAGGCCAAAGACGCAAATATGAAAATGTGATTAACCAAACACAATGAAACCCCCTTCAATGTATTTTTAACGAGCCCAGAGAAGGTAAGATCGGTAGTTTTTTCACGTTTAGAGAGTCTGAAAAAATGTAAAAGAAGACTCCAAGGAGTACCTTTTTTGGAGATAGTTTAGTCGGTTCAAAAAAGGGTTAAACTTGCACTGAAAATACCTATATTCAAAACCATTTTAATGACTGTGACAAAGACAAGATCACTCAACAATATTTTCAATTTTAAGGATTCTAAAAAGAGATTAACTATTGACTCACAGCCTTTTTCTGAATTTAGTCTTCTTAGCCCGAAAAAGTATAAAAGTTACTGAGGAGAACTCTCCCGGTGAGACGAATCTCCCGAGGTGTACCTTTCTCCTCTATAATATACAGGCTGAAAAAGGGGATAAACTCATGCCAGTAGATGTTCTTCTGGACCAATTTAACGAGTGTGAAGGAACAAGGTCACTCGACGATATTTTCAATTTTAGGGAGTCTGAAAAGAGATTAACTATGGACTTTGTGGGGATTCCTTTTTCGTAAGTAATCTCCAAGGCCCAAAAAAGGTGATAAATTAAAACCAAGGAGAATGTTCCTTTTTCGTAAATTTAGTCCCTCAGACCCAAAAAAGGGTTAAAATTATGCCTGATAATTCTCTTCTAGCGAAGTTTTTTCCCTGAGAGTGCCCAGTCTGAGTCCTAGAGAGACTATACGGGGGCATGTGGCCTCCTTCCCAGCAATATGCATATGGGTAGCATTGTTGCCACAACATAGGGAAGGGAGGACCATAGAGGCCTTTGACGACAATTTATTTACTGGTGAGCATGGAATATTCTAGCGATAGAGGACTACCCCAATGTTGGAATCAACTTTTCTAGGGATCTAGACATGCCCGTGCCTCCCGGAGAGGAGCGAGGAGAGCTAGGTAACATGTTTTTTAAAGTTATTTAATTTCTAATTGTTTTTATATATATGATTTTATATGTATCAAAGTATTGACTTTTATGTATCTGTTATGTACATATGTGGGACTAGTGTGCCCGGCAGAATTCATGAGGACTCGGCGACGTCCTCGACAAGAGGCGGGACCAGAAGCAGTCGACGAACCATCAATCGCAGAGGGACCTCAAGCTGGAGAGGCTGAGAGAGTTTTTAGGCGGGTGGAGTGCAACCTCACCGCACTCACTTGTATAGTACCTATGGTTGAGATCGAGGATCTCCCACCTTCTATTCAACCTCATGTATTGGGGGTGCCACGGACTTGGGTCCAGCTTTTTCGTTGTTTAGCCAACATCGTTGTTCACTATGGCAGGGCCAATAGGCCCCAATATTAGATAGGATATACTTTTATGTGTTGAGAGCACCATTGTATATGTTTTGAGGGCATAATCCCCATGATGTATATCGAACCTTATTTTTTAGGCGTTCGCGCTCACCTATGTACTCATGACATTTTTTGACATATATATATTTACATCTTTATTCGTCTTATGGATCACATTTTTTACAAATGTATGTACATGTGTATGTGTGTTCTTCTTTTTATGTGTGCGTAACATGTCAATCTAATACTTTATTAGCTAGAGTATATGTTATATGATTAAATCTCCTAGGAACATGGATATACGTAATGTAATCAAAGTAATATTCTAAGAGACGTACCCTAAGGAAATGTGGGTGCAAAGTAGGATCATAAACATGGTAAACTCCATTTAACTGAGACACAACCAGCTGAGCATCTAAGTAAACCTGGTGCAAGATACCAAATATATAAAATATGCAGAACAGAAATAAAATGCTAGAAATGGTAGAATAACAGTAAAATATCCAGCATAATCTTCACAATACAAAGAAATGATATACGAAATAGCAATAGAAATAGCACTTTGATTCAGAAAGCAATGTTCACAGGCCTCTTCGAGGGGGCAACCTCCAGTCGAGCGGCACTCTGTTACAATAATCTCCAAGCTAGGGTTATCATACCCTCGACCCTTATTTATACTAAATATGTCTATTAAGCGAAGCATCTAGAGGAAGATCCTTCTAGAAGCGAAAGCTTCTATTACGTCTTCTTACATCCACCTTATTCTATTTTATTGAAAGGACTTATTAATATTGACCTTTATTAGATCCGAATACATTGATCTATCTATGTGCGGGTTAGGACCTTAACATGTCCGCCCCCTTAAAAATAGCCTTGTCCTCAAGGCTTGAGATGTGGAAACTGTTGCAGAATGGTAGTTGGTTCCCAAGTGGCATCTGCT
>JZKD02S1613566.1:75236-94671 GCA_000966675.3 Picea glauca
CGGAAGCTTCTATTAGGTCTTCTTACATCCGCCTTATTCTATTTTATTGAAAGGCCTTATTAATATTGACCTTTATTACATCTGAATACATTGATCTACCTATGTGCGGGTTAGGTCCTTAACACCTGGAGGTGAGAAATGCCATGCGACAAAGTGTCACGACGCAATTTTATCATTGCGATGTACTCGACAACATTGTTTGTGGCGTCACCTAGAAAAATACCTCTGGAAGATAGCAACCGGCCTCCAAGTGTGAAAATCACCCAAGCTGCAGAAGCAAGCCTCTGAATGTGTCGACTACCATCATCCACAAACCCAAAGAACACCTCTGATTCACTTGACATCTACCATAGTGAAAAAGAAGACATAAATAATGACACGTCCATAAAACAAAAAGACAAAAAACTGTATAAGATCTATACATATGTACAAGAAGTCACCCATGTGACCAACCTAAGAGTAATACTTCTTGAGGTAGAGCCCATTTCTAGGCTCTGCCAAGGCATTTCCTTCAAATTCAACTAGACGGTAAGTGCCCTTATTTAAGACCTCTTTTACGATGAACGGTCTGAACCACATGGGTTTGAACTTGCCTGCCCCCAGGGGATCCTTGACTTGATCATAGACTAGGACAAGATCGCCTTCAAAGAAAATATGAGGATGAACAAACTGATCATACTGACACTTGACTCATTGCTTATGAGCCTCATTGGACGAGGTTGCATCACGACGTTGCTCATCGAGTTACTTGATATATAATAGGCATTCCTCAAGCAGTGAAGTGTCTGGCAGTAATTCCCCTTCCAAATTTAAAGATAGGATTTGGCACTCAATAGACAAGACTGATTCTATCGTGTATATGAGTTGAAAATGTGAGAAACTAGTGGCAGTATTTATAGACGTTCAATAGGCCCACAACGTCGAGTACAACATCAAATGCCAATTTGACTTGGCAGAATTGATCGTTCGCTGAAGAATAGTCTTGAGAGACTTATTCACAACTTCAACCTGACCATTTTATTGTGGGTAGTAGGGTGATGAATGTTCTTTCCTCAACCCAAGCTTTGATTTTAACTCAGTCATCATTTTTTTTGGAAGTGACTACCATGGTCAGTGAAAATCTCCTTCGGGATGTCGAACCTTGCTACTATCTAGTTAAAAATGAAAAGATTCATTGTTTCTCCATTATTTTTAAACGTTGTCATAGCCTCAACCCACTTTGTGAAGTATTCTACCACTACAATGATGTAACGATGCCCCCTGGTTGAAGCCAGGTGACATGTAGTAAATTCAATCCCCCACTAAGTGAAAGGACCAACAGTGATGACAACAAACATGGGAGTAGGATGTGCCTACATCTTCCGAGAGAAGATATGACATGGGTGGCACTTCTTGACTGAATAAACGTAATCTTTGATTGATTAACGTAGGCCAAAAGTAACTAGAACGTAGAATATTTTCAGCTATTTCCAACCCAGAAAAATGACCACCACATGCTCCAGTGTGGCAGTCATTCAGAATGAGCTATGCTTCCTCGTGTATAAGGCACCAGTGAAGAATGCAATCTACACCTCGGCGATACAAAGTGTCATCGAGTATGAGATAGTTTTGTGCCTGATAGAAAATTCATCGATGCTCATCGCAAGAAGCAGAAGCAGGGCACTGCAAAGAATGAAGATATGCTAGTATATCTCCATACCATGGGTCTGAATATGCGATTAGAAAAATATCTCCTTTGATAGGTGATTCTTTGGGCGTGACATCAATAGATTCGACCAGAAGTTCCGAAATAATTTCCACAAAGACCAATGACTTTTTGGATTTCATGGAAACAAAATCCAATTCAAATTCCTAGAGGATTACAATCCATCTACTGATATTTCTACCAATGATCTGTCATGTCAACACATATTGAAAAGGTTTCACAATGGCAATGACGGTGCTCTTGCGAAGAAGAATGTAATGACAGAACCGTTGGATAGCATGCACTACTGCCAAAGCAAGCTTCTCAACATGGGAATAGTTGAGTTCCAGCCCAAATAGGCCTCGGCTTAGGTAATAAATAACATTCTCCTCGAGAAGATTGTCCTCTTGAACCTAGACCATGCCGATAGTCGACTCTGCAATGGCCAAGTACAACAAGAAATATTTGTTATAATTGGGAAGATGAAGCAGAGGGGCATACGTAAGGGTGTGTTTTAGTGCTTCAAAAGAGCATTGAGAGGCTTCGTCCCAATAGAATGGGACTCCCTTTTTCAACAAATGCATAAACCCTTTAGTGATCTCAGCGTAGTTTGCGAAAAAACACCAAATAAAGTTTTCTTTCCCCTGTAAGATCTGAAGTCGGGGTATTATGCACGGGGGAGGAAATTGAACTATCGCCTCAACCTTGAGAGGCTCAACCATGATCCCTATTGTCAAAAAAATTAAACCTAAGAGATGACCCGACATCACTTAGAAACTACACTTGTTAGGATTCAAGTGAATTTGATAGTAGCGACATCGTTAGAAGATTATTCGGAGGTGTGGGGGATGATCAGATCTCTTGTGAGAGCATAATGCTATATCATTAAGATATGCCTCGACTATATGTCTAAGGTTGTGGAAATAAAACGACATGGCCCTCTGAAAAGTGGCTCGAGCATTCTTCAGGCTAAAAGGCATCTTATGATACACGAATGTGCCCCAAGGAAAAACAAAAAAAAAATTATGTTGGTCTTCGGGTTTGATCTGAATCTGGTTATATCCCGAAAAACCATCCATGAATGAAAATACCTCGCAGCCTGCGCATTCATCGACGATCTAATTGATGACTGGGGTGGGAAAATTATCTTTCAGACAGGCCTTGTTCAAGTCACGGAATTCCATGCACACGCGAATCGTACCCTATTTCTTGTTAACTGGAACAGGGTTTGACACCCATTCTGTCAACTGTATGGGGTAGATAAAACCGTCTTTAAGCAGTTTCTCTTCTTTAGCCTTAATTGTTGCCACCTTCCGAGGATTCATCAGATGAAGCTTCTATCGAACCTACTTGGTGTTAGGATAAGTCGTTATTTCATGTTCGACTATTCTTGGGTCTATGTCTAGTAATTCCTCGTAAGACTAGGCAAAAACTTCACGGAATTCTTTAAATAACTCTGTATAAATTTGAATCTCTTCGGGGGAGCATTCCACTCCGACGAAAACATTCTCCACGATGCCAAGGGTTTTGGAGATATCTATGGGGATTGTTTTAGCAATACTCACCATATTAGCCTCGGCGTAAATAGCGTGCGTAGCTAGAGGATTAATAGGACAAGACCTATCTCCAGACATAGTCAAAACAAATCTGTCTGTCTCTATTCTCCTTAACTCCAGGAGGACGTAAGATCTATGATGGAGATCATCCCATGGTTTTTCTGGACCAGTCAATGCCTCAAGAATCACCTCAACTGAGGGCAATACCAGGTCTAAATAATATGTATTGGCCAGAGAACCTTGAGCCCAAATAGGCTTGAGAACTGGATCTAACTACTATGCGGGATTTGGATCGGGGTTGGTCGAATTTTGTTGGACAATTTTGTATGCAACTTCAGTCACGGACAAGGGCATGGCCATGCCCAAATTCCCTGTCCCTTCCATCGAAGCCGATGGAGAAGGAATATTCCATAGATCGTGAAAGTAATTCATTCGGAACAAGGACATTTGAAAATTTTCAGCCCTAGGCTGGTTGGGGGCAATCGATATAAGCTTGACATCACTAGAAGGAGGTGGGTAATTGAAAGTACCCATAAACGATGGACACAAACCAACCCCTACATTGACGGTGTTGGGCTGAGGATTATCAATCATCGGGACCGTGGATTTCTACGATGAAGGGTTGGGACGAGAGAAATACAACTGGCCAATGGTCACAATCTGGCCCTCATGTGGAAACAACAAGAGCCGAAATATTGCAGCAACCACTGCATGCATTGCATAGGTACAACTCCTTCCCAACAAAAGGTTGTAGTCGAGAGGTGCATCAACCAATTCAACTTTGACGCACATGGTCTTTCCTCCTAACTACATGGGAAAGAAGGAATGATTTCATGTGGTATGAATGAACAACTATCAAATGTTGTAAGCAGTGTAGGCGATGGAGACAAAATGAGCTTTTCAATGGCCTTCCAACACGCCAACGACATCACACAAGTCGGGGCACCCTCGTCAACCACCATTCGAAAGATATTTCATGTAAACTATTTCATGGTGTAAGCCACTACTATATGAAATACAACGTGGTAAGGAAGAGGAGGTTTCAAGTCGGTTGGATCGAGAACGATCGCTCTAGGGTTACAAGTCTCAGTAGATCTGAAGGTGGATAACAGGGATTTTCTCTGTGAAGGGCAGCTCTGGAGGACTTTCAAAGCAGACATCGCGCAAGGGGTTTGTGCCAAATCTTCCACAACGAATTATTTTTGGGCAGCCCTCATGTTCGGATTATGAGAATATTTCTTGAACGCACCTTTGGGGATGCATGTCATTGTTTCTCCCATCATCTTCTCGATATGGAGAGGGATCGGTGGGTTTGTGGCTTCCTTACCCTTTTCGACAGAGTCTACATTCTGTAATCTTAGGCCCTGGTTGTTATATGAGCGTCACCTTTCAACATGTAAACATTTGTGGCTGAGTTATTACCAGTAGACGCGGGGGGTCCCTGAATACCCCTTTCCGCACTCGAGGATGTTGAATCTTGAGCCATGTTTTTCCCATGTGAAAATGGGTTCGTTAGCACAGCAGGTTTTTGATGCGCTAATAGCTTTTGAGCCTTCGCAATTCGAGGGCACAAGTGAAGCGGGTGGTCCTCCGTGCAAAGGTTACACAGATACTTTGACTTTCTCTTCTCTATTTTTCCCCCGCCAACATTATTATTAGCCTTTTTGTCCCCTTTACCCTTCTTATTCTATTGTTTCTTATTTCCTTTAGGTTGTTGGTTGGCCTTCAAGTTTTTCGATTGCACAATATGTATGTCCAACGTTTGGGTGGGGGGAACAGCTGAAACGGAGGTCTAGCTAGTCGCCATCTATTGTATCGACAATTGTTACAATTGATTTCACAACAGATCAATGGAATTTCCTTATATTGAGCCCATAATACCATCGGCATGGGGTCTACACTTTTATTTGGCCTTGTCAAGGATGGACCATGGAGCATCTGGAAATATCTCATAGAGAAAGTCAGACTAAGATTAAATCAGTTCGAGTTGTTGCGCTCTCATTATCGCCTCCTCCTCTGAAAACAATCTAGAAGTTGCTACATCTTTGGATACAACTAGGACCAAATACTTTAGTAACCACTCTAGAAAGAAAGCCGGTGGGACCTGTATCTTAATCAAGCTCTTCTAATGCTACCATTCTCATATGTGATCAGAGATATGGTCGGCCTTAGTCTGCTCGAAGTTGGCCAACAATTCAGTGTCACCATCATATCTCATGGGTAGCTAGAAATGGTTTAGGAAGACCATCGCCAAGTTGTTAAAGTAAGAATACCTCGAGCGATTGAGCTCAATATACCATTTCACGGCACCCCCGATAACAGTGCATTAAAAAAGGTGCAATTGGATGGAGTCATCTCGCAGTGAGTTTGATGAACACCATAAGTGGAATGTTGTCACGTGATCACCTGGGTCTTCACTATGCTTGCCTTTGAATTTTGGAATATCCGAGGGAAACTTATCCGTCATGGGGGGGGCAATGTGGATCATGAAAAATTGGGTCGTTGAGCAACCTTGACAAGTCTGGAAGATGTAGCATTACCAGAAATGGTATTTTGGGTTGATTACTATGTACAGGAAAAAGGGGTACTAGGGTTTGGCTGGCACCAGGTTGCCAGGAAAAGTTGGACTGTTAGCCAGGGTTCTGTTAGAAACCATGGCCTTGACCAGCATACAGAAACTACATTTGTTGGGATATCATCGGTTAACTCCTGTAATTGGATGACATGGGTTGGGTGGGGATTTATCCCTTTTTTATGTTCCAAGGATTTCGGAAGGGGATACCCCCAGCCGATCCGACAGGCATAGGTATTGAACCATGCCCGGGGTTCCATTGACCATGGAAGGGGTTTCCCCCGACCAGCATCCCTTGCGAGGGAACTAATCCCTGCCAAATATTCCAAAGTCCCTGAGAGGAGAAAACTAATGTACTTTCCCCCTGTGTATGAATAGTACCCTGCATAGGATTTTTTTCCCAAAACCAAGGTTTCCCCCAACCGAGATGAAAGCCGAAGAAAAATCGATGTTCCCAAACGCGTCAAATAAAGAGAACGGCATGGATCCCACCGGCGTAGTGTAAGACGAAGGTCCTAAACTACCTGCTCCAAAGAAGTTGTACCTAGCATTCGTCTCGATGGGTTGCTGGAAAGAACCACCGAGCGAGGGGGGCGAAGGGGGTATATCACCCCCATTGTAAGGGATAGCATTAAAGGGGACTAGTGTGCCCCTGGTAGACCCTTGCATGGGAGCGTTTGAGCACCCTTCCCCCAGACCCATGGTCTGTAAGGTGGAGTAGGTAAGGAATGAGTTCAAATAAAATTCAGGTATCCCATATGAAAATGGAGGGCTCGTCACACTCTGCGTAAATGGAGCAATGGTCATCGTTGATGACGGTATCAGACCACTACCCGAGGTAGAGGGAGTCGAGACCATTGTGATATAGACTAGAGAAAGTGGGTTAGGAGGCAAAATACCCCCTATGGTAGTAGCTGAAAAGGGAGTATGAGGAATATTGAATGAAGTAGCATCATTTGCTTCCATAGATGCTTGTAAGACTATCTGACGCTCAGAAGTTGTCATCTTAGTAGGGACAAATTGTACTAAGATTGGCGTTGACAAGTCAGTGATCAGAGGGTTGGCTCACCCGATAGTTTCCACTCCAAGGTCAGGTTCCTCCGGAGTTGAATAATCTCCTCTCGAAGCAGGCTCGGGCATAGTTTCCTGCGGTTCGGTCGCTTCGAACGACCCTTGTTGGTCAAGTCTTCATTGTAACGGTGGTGGAGGTGGCTCTAATGCAACTGGTGGCAAGCCCTGTAGACTTCATGACCGGTGGAGCTCTTGATCTTCCACTTTGTAAAAAGATCAAACGACACATTAAGGCTTAACTAGCGTTTAAAACCAAACACACACTAGAAATATTCCTATAAGAAAAATCAAGCAAACAACTATCTAGTAGGAAGAACAGTTACGCCAGCCAACACTAGAGAAACTAATTGGTGCAAGTGCAACTCGAACACGGAATCACCCTCTGGGTATACTCTGCAAAGTGTGACCTGGTGTCTTCCCTAGGTACCACGTATACCTCCACAGTCACCCGTGTAAGTCCCTATAATATGGGAAACTAAGTTTCCAGCTCACAGTCAGTCACCAGGCAGGTACAGTCGACAGTCGGGCGGATCGCAATGAGCAATATAACAAGTCTGAAACCTATCGAGGTTATGGAAAGCAAGTGGTCTGGAAGACAATAGAGGATCTCAAACGGAATTGAGGTCCACAAACCTCCGTAGGAAAATGCAGTCGGTAGTATTCCCACGATAGATCCTCAATATGTGTACCCCACTACGTTTAGTCTGGATTTGGAGGGGTTATCTCCACTGCCTTTCCTCACGCGACCTCGTGTTTATCCCCTGTGTTAGAGAGGGGTCCCAGATAACTTTTACGACACTGGACTTTAACACTCCCTAACTCTCACTCCAATGTTTGTTTAACGGCCTTGAAGAGTTTCCTCTCCAGCCTAATTCAAGGCCCTAACCCTAAACTAGTTGGTTGACCCTACAAACATAAAAAGTCGAATTAATTTTAGATTTAGCGTTCGTTTTAATGGCTTGATTTAATCAAGGGATATGGAGGTGAAACTAGTGATATTATAAGAGACGAAAAAGAGGAGAAAAAGATGAAACTTGAAAGAAAAATTACTTCTAATGAAAAGCAAAGTTTTACAACTAACTCTTTGTAACCAACTTTTCTTTAACTAACTTTTTCAAGATCTTTAAAAAGAAGACCTAAAATGAATATTCGCTTGACTACAAGCTACTTTTGTTTCAAGAAATCAATAAGGAACTTAAAAAACTGACTCTTTTTCCTTTTTAGTAAATAACCAACTCTAACTACTTTACCAAACTGAAAAATAAAATCTTTTATTTTTTTTTGAAATTGCTTCAAACAGAAAAACTGAAATAAATCTTTCTTTCTCTTTTTTCAAAGCAAGTGAAAGGGATAAAATGAACACTAAAACAAGATTGAAACAAATCTTTGGACCACTACGGATCGCAGGGAATCACTAAAGAAACCAAATAGGTAGATCAATAATTCAAAGACTCGCTTAAAACCCTTTCAAAAATAAACACAAGAAAATCAAGAAGACAAGTAAACTGAACTCTAACCTAGGCTATGGCTATAAAACAAAGACTCTAAACTGAAACAAGAAACCCTGAGAAGTATAAACGTCAATCAGGAAAGAGTTTAGCTTCCTCTTTTCAAAAAAAATCATGAACCGGAGACGTTGGTTGTTGCCTCAGCAGCCTGCGTATGTACGTGGGTTGTTTACTAAGCAAAGCGCGTATGTACATGGGTTGACTCAATAAAGGGCGTGTACACCTTTGTATTTCTTTAAAAAAAGAAAGAAACAGATACTCTTATAGGGAAGGGAGAACTGGTATGGCACCTAAAGGTGAATAGAATCCCTTAAAAGACTCAGACAACTTGCAAGAAACTCAAAAGGTAGAAAAACCAATCAGACAACCCAAAATCCCCTAAAAAACCCTAGAGGCTTCCCCAGTATGGTCGCCAGTTCTGCTAGCGGGAAAAAAAAACCTTATGACTACACCAGGGTTCAGAATGTAGGTAGATTGATTAACCATCTAAAATTCAATTAATTCTCTATACTACCCCAAACATACCAAAAATCATATGAAAAAAAGCAAGGAAAAGGATATCGGGTAACTATACCTCTAATCCCACGTCAGGTGATGACCTCCTCACGCTTGAAGTTTTGTTGACTGCACGCCTCCTCCCAGGGCTGACCTACATCTAAGAATTGACAAACAGAAAACTACAAGCATGTTATTCCATATATAAGTTAGGGTTGGATGTTAGAATGCCAAACATAAATCAACAAAAGTATTCAAGACACCATCATTTGGGATAGGAAAATGTAATTCTTTTATTAATAACACAATGATTATACCTTTACAATCAAATTTGGCTATTTTTCTGTGAACCTGGTCTAGGCTCCTCTTCACCAACCTCCAAGTGCACCTTGTACGAACTTCTCCTCTCAACCTTCTGATCTCTTCTTGAGAAGTGAATGGGTTAAATGGGGGGAGAAGGGGATAATGAAGGAATTTTGAGGCAATTCTCACAAAATGGATGCAATATCTTGGCCAAGGAGGGGAAGTGAAATCAGGCAGAGTTTCATTGTTCTTATGCTTAGATGTGAAATGAGACCCCAACACCTCCTTTTATATAACAAAAGGATGGTTATTCAGTTGGGTGTCGGGCTATAGCAAGTGTATTAGTTGGGAAACTACCCAATAGCCCGTAATCTCAATGAATTCCTTGCAACTTTTTATTTTTTGCGACTTTTGCAAGTATACCCAAATTGTAATGGTGTAGCATGTGTATGTACATGAGTTGTAGTGGTGCAGCAAGCATATGTACGCAGGAAGTAATGGTGTAGGGCGCATACATCGTATAAAAAATGGTTTTTAAGAATAGAAACTTAGTAGTGCTTTGGCAAAAAATGAAAGTAAGAGGGCCAAGGCCATGTATGCATGTGTTGACCAATTTAGGGTTATAACACCTATGCAATCCACCCACTAAGAAAGCAATCTCATTGCCACCAATAAAAGGGAGATTGAGTTTCAATTTAAGGAAGGGATGATTTTGGTAAAGTGTTAGTTCACCAACCAAAGCAGAAGAAACTTGTCTTTCTCAATAGCTTGTGTTGAACATTAGAGGGAACCTTTCTCAATAAGGAGGTGAGACATTCATTGGGCCTCACATGAGAAAATAGCGATATCAATGGTCGAGCAAAGACCAAATCCAACACTAAGCATATATTGTTGGTAATAAGAACAAGGTGTTCCATGGACTTGAGCTAAGTCATAGGGTTCGTCGAACATAAAGCTTGAGGTTCGAAATTCAGGGAACCTCAAGGTTCACCGAACCTAATGTTGAACCTAAACGAACTCAAATGCATGCCTAAATTCGAACCTTGGGAAATATTTGAAGGATAATTTTATTGAGGTTTGAAATGAGGTTTCATTAAGTTTCAATATATATAGTCGAACCTCATTCGAACCTTATTGGAAAAATTGAACCCAAATCGAACCTTATCATTGCCAAACCCGAACTCAAACCCGAACCATGTGACTTAGAACTTGAGAAAGTAAAACTCTAACAAAGAGGGAAGAAAAGAGTGATAGGAAACTCAATGTGAATGTGAAAGGAAACCATAGTTACGAGATCGGTATTTTTCTACTCCAGAAGGTCCCAAAAACCCATCATCCAGAATCAGGGATGACAAGTGAAAATTCACCGAGTAAATGTAGGGTAAACCCTAAAAAAATTGGGCCAAGAAAATCCAAGGGAATGAAAGGGCATTGAGATATGAAGCAAGCTCGATTATAGCCACCACGTGACTCTGAGGCATCCTTCTAACTGTTGGATGATGAATTCATTCTAGTCACATTTCGAGTAGTAATTAGATAGGTTGATTGTTAGAGAACCAAATCGGTTGGCCTTCCTCTAATTGAACCTTACTGAGGAAAATCAAAAATAACTGTGACATAAGAGGGGCTTTGGTCAATTGAGATATTGACAATGAAGTTTGAGAGGGAGAAGAAGACAGTCATTGCAAGGCTTTTGACTCCAGTACCATGAGTGCCAAACATTGTACTAAAGCATAGTGTACTAAAAACTAATCATAGAAGTGTTATTAACAGTTGAAAAGTATTGGGTTCATATCTCGGGTAGTTGGGTAGCATGTTTGTTATACTCTCTATCCAAGTTCCATTCCCTCAAAGTGGACATCTTGGCATGTTGTGATAAGTCTAGAAGGGTAGACGACCCCCTAGGATAGAGGTTCACTTTGATGGGCTTCTCCTCGGCCCTTGCTAAGTCACAAGTTATTGGTATATTTGGCTTGGAAGGAATGAGATGGGATTCTCCTCAGCCCTTGCTAAGTCACAAGTTATTGGAATGCCATCCAATGGGTTTGGTCTGGGCTGACCAAACCTACTAGTTACCCATTCCCATGGTTAAAAAAAAACAGTTAGAAGCATTCCAATCAGCTAAAATACTTATTGAAATCTAAATTTTATTTACCATGAGGGTCCTCCAATGAAAACATTGTTGTACTATTAAATGTTGTTTATTTGATTGTTGATGGCTTGGTAATTCAATTTCTTGGAATTAAATATTTGCATCAATAACAAACAATACAGATCATGAGCATAGTAGTCATTTAAATAAATAAAGAATCTATAGTGTAGAAACTTTGGGTAATTTGGACTTTCCCCGTGGAACATTGATTGGGGAAACTTAAATGTTTATTCAAATGTTGTGCTCTCAAAATCACAATCACAGTGTAGTTATCTAGAAAAAAAAAATCAACTTTCACACATCGCTTCTTGAAAAAACATATTTCTAAGAATTGTTTAATTGTTTTATTTTTTGACCTATTTTAATAGTATATTTATTAATTTCGTAAAAGAAACAGTTAAACATAAACAACAATATAAACATGCATAATTGTACAAGAAAACCCCATAACATAAAATAGATAAATAATCACATAGTAATTAAAACAAACACATAGAAGACACTTATCTTTTATGTATATCACCAACTGCATCCAGACCTCGGACTTTCCTCCCAACCATAAACTCTATTGCTCATAAACACTCAGCAGCAGGTCACCCTCGAGTTGAGGCTAGAAACTCCATCAGGGAAGGCTTCATGAGCCATACTAAGGTATAACCAGCAAAATAACACTCAGGTCAAGGTGCCAACTATTGCAACTATCCTACAGCCTCTCATTTCGCACAGTTTGTTCTACCCCAAGAAGTGTGCCCTTTCTCTGCTCAACATTCCTTCATCTACCCCACTTCCCTTCCAAGGCTTCAGTAATAGGCCGGACAAAAATTCTCAAAGCTCTGTAAATATTTCCCAACACATAGGGAAAACAATTTCCAACAGTTCTCCCACCCAAAGAGAATGTTCACGGGCCTGACAACTCGTTTCTTCAACATGCACACAGACCTGACAATCTACTTCTTCAACTCAAACTACCAAGGTTTACTAGAAACCAAAAGCTCCCAAGTAAAGGTACGAATGGTGATGGAAAGAAGGTATGAATGGCCATAGGAATAGTGAGAATGATCAGTGAATAATGAGAGAAAGAATGGGAAAATGTGTTAAGTTCTCACTTTAATTATGCATGTTCCCAACTTGACACTTGTCATGTTGGGAATTACCTTGTGCCCACTTGGATGATACATTCCCCATCCTTAGGACTTAAGATAAAATATCATGTAACTTATAATTTTAGAAATATCAATATAATATCCCCTTGGGCTTAAGCCCCCTTGGCTTAGCTCGTCTTCCTAGACTCTTAGCCCCTTGGCTTAGCCTGTCTTCCTAGACTCTTAGCCCCCTTTCCCTTCTAGTAGAGTTATATCCCCCCATACTCTTTTTGTATGGTTGGTATGCAGCAGTGATGTATTTTATTAATAATCCAAGTGTGATTACATATTAAAATGATAGGCTCATTGTCCTTTTAGCATCTAGGCTCTCCATCCTATTAACCACACAGGCACTTTGGCCTCAAAACATATATATATAGGAACTTTGGCCCAAAATTTTCTGGCTCACCAGCCTATATGTACATTTACAATTGGGGTTCAGCCTAGGGGTATTACATTGACCTTCCCCCTCATTTATGCACTATACTCAATGCATTATATACACATGTACAATCCAAAATATTCAAAAATATTCAAAAAGATGCATGTAATCCTCCTGCATGGCATCCTCGTGCTCCCAGATTTCATCTTCAGGACCGTAACAAGTCCACTGGACCTTTACCAACCTTATTGCTCGATTCTGGAGTAGCTTGACTTTCTGATTCAATATGCACACCGGATGAACTCGAAAGTCTCCTTCTTGCTCTACCTGGATCACATTCCAATCAATTACATGATTAGCGTTGGGTACATAATTTTTAAGCAAAGACGCATGGAATACAATATGAATTCACATGGATGCAGGTAGAGCAAACATGTATGTAATAGGACCAATCCTCTCTAGGATTTCAAAAGATCCACAATATCCAATTTTCTTAATTTAATGCATAACATCAAGGTTCCATCCTTATTCTTCACAAATAATAATGGGGCACCCCAAGGAGACACACTTTGGCATATATACCCCTTCTTCAAAATCTCTTCAATCTACATTTGCAATTCCTTCATCTCTGGTGTACTCATCATATATGAAGTCTTGGCCACTAGGGCTACTACAGGCATCAAATTAATGGAGAAATCAATATCTCTCTTTGGTGGAAACCACGGTATCCCTCCAAATACATCCTCAAACTATTTAAATACCACATAATCTTCAATTTTTGGCACTTTATCCTAAGGTATCTCTTCCATATGCGCTGCAAATATTTGGCATCCTTCTCTGAAACTTTTTTTCAGCTACAAAGTTGAAACTTCTCTGATAGTTATTTCCCTTGGGATACCCTACATTGTTCTCAAGTTTCGTTCTTCATCCAAGCAAGTAAATTCCTTGTTGTATCAATCTAGGAGAACATGATGTTTTTCAAACCTATCCATACCAATTAGGAAATCATATGAACCCAAAGGTATGATATTCAAATTTGCTTGTGTGCTCAGTCCATTCATGTCCATGGGACATTCCTTAACCAGCTCATTAATTCTTCTTTTAGCTCATGTAGCTAACTAAACTAACCAAGTTTTCCCAAGCTTGCTTCTTGAAAAATTAAATATTTCCACCAAATTAGGATCTATATAACTATGAATAGCTCTCGAATCAATCAAAATAGCAATAGGTTGGTCATTAATATTACCTTCCACTTCGATCATGTAGGATTGAAACTCAACTTGCTTGTTTTCTAGGGTTGCATAGATCCTTGGCATGCTTTTTCCCATGTCCTCAACTGTATCAGTCTGTTGTACATTGTGAACAGTCCTCACTTTTTCATCTCTTTGAGGGAAATCTCTGTACATGTGATCTCCCTCAGAACCCCAACATTTCATAGGTTGTTGCATGTCTCTCTTTCCCAGTTCTTTTTTCATTCTGGGCTCATTTGGAGTTGGTTGTCCCTGAGGATTATTTCTGAAAAATGTTGTTTTGTTCCCCTTCTTCCTCTGCTCCATCTTACCTTTCTTCTTATCTCCCCAATCCTTTTGGAAATTTGGTCTTTCTCTATGTTTATCATACATGCACTTGGCTCTCCTTATCACTTCATCCAATGTCTTAGGATCATACTATATCTTATCTCTAAACATTGATGGAATCCCACTCACGAATCTTTGAATGTTGACTTGTCCATCCTTGATGAAGTCAACATACTTCAACAACTCTAAAAATATCCTCTCATACTCATCCATGGTCATACTCCCAAGATTGATTTCAAAAAACTCCTTCATCTTCCTATCATAATAATGTTTGGTCAAGTATTTCTTCTGAAAATTATTTTTAAACTGTCTTTGAGTGATCTTCTTCTCATCAATGTGTTGTACTTGCATGAGTTGGTCCCACCACATTGATTCTTTTCCCTTCAGTTGATAAATGAAAATTATTCCTTCTACCTGTGAGGAGTAATTACCTAACTGAAATACTTCCTCATCCCCAATAACCAAGTCTCTACATTCTCATCTTTCTTATGTTCACCGTCAAAGGTAGGAGGTTTGATATTATTCATTTCTCCTTGTAGTTCATCTACTCCAGACCTTCTGCTATGATTTTTGATAGGAGATGAACTTAAAATACTACATGCCCTTCTAATTGAGTGCCTTGGTGAGTGGTGATGATGCCTATCAACACTTATAGACTCTCTTTTTCTATCATGAGTTCGATGGCTCTTTAAATTGCTTGAGTTTGTCCCCTTATCTACTTTCTTCTCTATTATGCCCAATATTTGCAACAACCTAATGTTGATTCCATATTGCTACTTTTTAGCTTTCATAAGCCTCTCATTGTCATCTTTGTAACTCTAAACATCTATTTGCAGACTCTTTATAGTCTCCACCAAATTCATGTTTTCCTCCTTGCCTTCTCCATGCCCATTGGATTATGTCCCTGCATTACCCATGTTAACACACAACCCCATGACTTCATATTCATGGTTGTAGGTTCTTTGTGCCTATTCCACGCCTCTGGTCTCATTTTTTATCTTGTTCTGATCTATTTTCCCTTAACTATGCAAAATGTGCAGGAAATAGGATTTGTTAGACTATAACAATTTAACAAATCTATCAATTTATGCACCATTCTTCCCTTTAAATACACCAAAATAGTATTTTTATTTTCTTGTGAATTATATAGTTCAATTCACATTTCTGGGTGAATCTGTAGAATCGTTTGATCAATACCTTTCCAATGACTGTGTTCTTGCTCAATTTTTATTTTTGAGAAAAAAGTTATGGCCATTTGGTTATTACATAGTTATTTCCTTTTAACACCTTTCAACCAGGTGCAATTTTGGCCGTGCTCATGTATATTTGCCCCTGCTCCTTTGGAATTTTGTCAAGAGCTTAACTAGGTTCCTTTATAACCCCTTTTGAACAACCTATCCAAGTTTCACATTCATCTGGGCTCCAAGCTGTTGATTACATCCCATTGAAGTTTTAGCTAAGTTCCTCTTTTAATATTAAATTCTATAGGATTCCTCTTTCCCATCTTGTGCACTTTTAGGTGCCCAGAGTATTAATTTAACTCCATAGTTTTCCTCTATGAATCAAGATATTTCCATAAACTTGTCCTTTTCCCCAATCTGATCCCTGAGCAGGAAGTTATGGCCTTTGGAAGTCAATTGGGTCTCATTTTTACCTTGCATTGTTTGGCCTGTAACTTCCTCGTACAGGCTCCATTTTACGAAGAGTTTATCTCATTAGAAATCTCTCTCTGAGCTCTATAATTTTAGAATCAAAAACTCTATGTATTGAAAGGACATGCATCTTTATAAAAATTGGACTTCTAAAAATGTTGTTTAGGCCTCCGAAAATGGTCTGCAAGTTAAGGACCCCGAAAATATCTGATTTTCTGAGAAATTTTCACTATTGTCTATAAATTTTATCTGAATTATGCTAACTGAGATGATGATGTAGCATCTCAAATCCACCTAGAACCTCGAGGTGGTGACATGTCAGTCCCCTGCCTACTTGGCCTTGCCTCATTAGCCTCCATCACCTTCCCTTACTTCCTTTTTTCCTTTTTCTTACCTCCATTGGTGCACAATAATGTAGTTTTTGGGCCCCACAGCCTGTGGTTTCCCACGTGGAATTTTTTTATTGGGTCATTGGGATGGGAGGGCCCCATCCCGCACCCATTTTTTCGGCACGTGTCAACTTTCACGTATATTCGATCGGACGGTGGATATTTTGGCGCCAATCAATTACTACAATCATGATCAACAGTAACCATTGTATTTTGGGCCCCCCACTGTGTTGATCACTAACAAAGGGGTAGAGGGGTCTGAAATGTAAACCACCAGTTTTCATCCCTATTACGTGGAAGCCCCACATTCATTTCGTCCCCCCTGGTGATTTCCAAAAGCACCATAGGGACCCCCCTGAAACCTGAGGTCATTGTTCTGCAGGTCAGGCAGGTGCTCGTCCAACACGGCTCCACATCACTTTCCACTTTCCACGACTACTACCATGTACCTACCACCATGAAAGTACACTTCACTCCTTCCATGTCAGCTGACATGTGGCTCCAGGTCATGCTGATATTATTGTACAAAAAAATACCCAAATTTTTCCAATTTTTCCAAAATTCCAAATTTCTAAATTTTCAAAAAAAATCCCAATTCACTAATCATTTTCATGGCCACCATTGAAGCTCTTAGAATAGGATTGATACGGCCAATTCCATCCCTACAAGTTCCAATTCGGCCTCTGCACTCAAAATTTTACTCTTCCACATTGATTTTTTTAGAAATTACACTCTAGAGATTGGAGTTTTTGCCCCATTTCACCCAATTTCTTCACGAGCGCCCTGCAAATCCCCAATTCAACTAATTACAATCTTGATATGTGCCAATAAACCTTTGCAACCACCAATTATTCTCATGTGTGGTTGGTTTACAACTCTAAGCATGATTTATCTTCAATTCCCCTCAAAAATTGGGGATTCTTACCAATTATGCCATGGCTACACTGTAAATTCCAAATTTTGACCCATTACAACCCAAAAAATGCCCAATTAGAGGTTTAAATTGGAGTTTTAATCTCAAGGATAAATTTCTTCCATTACTCATGAAATTTCCAATGAACTCTTCCCAGTTTCGCCATAGTAATTTCGTCAAACATGTTATAGACATCCTTTGAACTTTTCCTCAAGGAGATTTTAGCAAACAATTTACAAACGCCTCTTAAATTTAAACAATGAATTTAGCTTTAGCGCTTTGTTATATGTCCCATGCAGATTCGGTGTTGAAACTAGAACTTTGATACCACATTTTAGCATCCTCAGCCCTAAGTTGGATCATCCCACCCAAAAATTCCAAGTCTCTGATACCATTTAACTACATATGCTCTACATATGAACAGAATTATACAGACTAACAACAATACAAACATGCATAATTGTATAGGAAAAAACCATAATAGAAAATAGATAAATAATCACACAGTAATTAAAACAAACACGTAAAAGACACTTATTTTTTTCGTAAATCACCAACTTCATGCAGACGTCAGACTTTCCTTTCAACCAAAGACTATATTTCCCATAAATGCTCAGCAACATGTCACCCCCAAGTTGAGGCTAGAAACTCCACTAAGGAAGGCTTATTGAACCAGAATAAGGTGTAAAAAACACAATAACACTCAGGTCAAGGTGCCAACTGCTACAACTATCCTATAGACTCTCATTTCCCATAGCTTGTCCCACCCCAAGAAGTGTTCCCTTTCTCTACTCAACAGTCCTTTAATTTCCCCACTTCCCTTCCAAGGCTTCAGCAACAGGCCAGATAGAAAGTCTCAAATATCTATAGTTGTTTCCCAGCACACAGGGAAAATAATTCCCAGCAGTTCTCCCACCCAGAGAGAATGCTCATGGGCCTAAAAAACCTGCTTCTTCAGCATGCACACAGACCCAATGGCCTACTTATTCATCTCAAAATACCCAAGTTCACTAGATACCAACTACTCCCAAAAGATCCCAAGTACAAGTATGAATCGTGATGGAAGGAAGGTATGAATGGATAGAGGAATAGTGAGAATGATCAGTCAATAATGAGAGAATGAATGAAAAACGTACTAAGTTCTCACTTTAAGTATGCATGTTCCCAACTTGATGCTTGTCATGTTGGGAACTACCTTGTCCCCACTTGGATGATACGTTCCCCATCCTTAGGAATTAGGATAAAATGTCATGTAACTTATAATTTAGTAAATATTAATATAATATCCCCTTGGGATTAAGCCTCCTTGGCTTAGCCCCTCTTCCTAGACTCTTAGCCCTCTTTCCCTTCTAGTGGATTTATATCCCCCCATACTCTTTTTGTCTGGTTGGTATGCAGCAGTGATGTATTTTATTAATAAGTCTAAAGTGATTACATATTACAATGATAGGCTCGCTGGAATTTTAGCATCGTGTCTCTCCAGCCTATTAACCACACAGGCACTTTGGCCTCAAAACATATATACAAAGGCACTTTGTGTTAGGAACCAAATATCAATATAGCATAGAAAAACCTCAGAATAAGTACTCAACGCCTTGAAAAAGAGAGAAATTCAGATAATAAACCTCTTCGAGGGGGAAACCTCCTTATGCCCACATAAATGTCCAAATACCAGATGATTCCAAATGAAAATGTCTCCTTGGTATATATAGGAGACTATGAGGTATAATTACAACTAATGGACTAAATCCGACATAAATAAAATAACATTACTAATGTAATATGCCCCAATTAAGGGGTAATGAACCACTGTTTAGGGCTTAACATGCCCCTCCCCTTGAGACAAGTGTTGTCTGCAACACTTGAGTAACTCTGGATGCTTATGTATAAAAGACTCATATTCCCAAGTGGAATCTTCAGCCAATAGTTTCCTCCATTTAATGAGATACTCTGAAATGGATATATTCCTCGGCTGGTGAATTCTTGTGTCAGTGATGGCTTCAGGCTCCAATATGATTTTTCCTTCCTCGTCAAGTTCT
>JZKD02S1613567.1:1228-11492 GCA_000966675.3 Picea glauca
TAAGGAATAAGGCCCTTGCTTTATTGTGCGCCCCTTAGAATCATCATGAGCGACTGTCGCAGTCTTCCCTCATGACATCGTGGGTCCTCTCGAACTAGGTAATCATTAACCTATAGTTCGAGCCACGACAAGAGTGCTAGTAGGCTGTGGCAAGGATGTTGTCCACATCTCTCCCTCAACCTCTCTGGTAGTCGTGTGTGACCCCTTTACTCCATATGTGAGTCTGGTCAACAAGCTATCGTCAGCCTACATCATCAACAAATCATGTCAGAACATATCCACATCATATCATCTAATCAAATGTACCAACATCACAGTAAAACAATAAAACCCCAATGGCACACTCCCTGACTGGATCTGGAGTCCAAGGGGTTCCATCGATGCCTCTACATCCTCAAGGTCCAAAACCCTTCACACTCAGTAAAACTGAGTCAATAACACATGTCTATGTAAATGCAGTAAAGAAACATGTCATCTACCCATAACGCATCATAATCAAAGTCAAATGTTTTAATAGCGTAATAATCCAGATAACTTGCGAGCAAGTGTCCTTAAAGAATAAGTTCGCTTAGTGCGCCAGAGCGGGATGTTTCATACACCCCCTCTGGGTCTAAACTGTGTCCCGAAGTTTCTCAGTATAAATGCCAAAATTAGTGTATCACAGTATCATATGTCTATCTATCAAACAAAAAAGGAAACTGCTGGCGCATATCATATGCGTCCTCCCAGGTCGCCAAGTGTGGACTATAATTGTCCCACTGGACCTTGACTTGATCTATCGTTCGACGTCATAACTGTCGAACGTGATGATCTAAGATGTGGACCGGCTCAGCCGTGAGCGTTCCCTCATCCGATACCTGCAAGGAACTCATGTCAATAACATGTGTAGGATCACTAATATAATGTCTCAAAACAGATACATGAAAAACATTGTGTATATGCCTCAAAGAATCAGGAAAGGCTAGTTGATAGGCCACGGGCCCCTTTCTCTCCACAATCTCGAAAGGTCCCACAAACCTATGAGAGAGTTTATCTCCCTTCCCAAACTTGATTGAACTCTTGTGCGGTTTAACCCGCAAGAAGACTGAATCGCCCACCTCATAACTATGGTTGACATGGTGCACATCGGCATAACTCTTCTGCCGATCCTGCGCTTCTTTAATCCTTTGTCTTATTGTCTGCATTTTCTCTTCCATTTCTTGGATCACTTCTAGTCCCACCATGACCCTATCCTCAAGCCGATCCCAACTCAAGGGCATCCGACACAATCACCTGTAAAGAAACTCAAAAGGCACCATCTTAATGGTGCTTTGGTAACTATTGTTGTAAGCGAACTCCACTAGTGGCAAGAATTCTTCCCAATGCTTTTGTTGGTCCATCACGTATATGTGCAACATGTCTTCCAAGGTTTGGTTGGTTCGTTCAGTTTTCCCATCAGTCTCTGGGTGATACGTAGTACTAAAGTTAAGTTGGGTTCCCAAGGCCTCTTGGAAACTCATCCAAAATCGTCCGATAAACACCGATCCTCGATCATATATAATCCTCTTAGGCACGCCATGTAGCCTCACAATCTCACGGATGAAAACTATAGCTATGTCAGGTGCCTGATACGTTGTACACACAGGAATAAAGTGAGAACTCTTCATCAAAGTGTCTACTACTACAAAAATCGATTCATGTCTCCTTGCCGTCAGTGGCAATCCAACAATAAAATCCATCAAAATAACCTCCCATTTCGATTCCAAAATAGCATGTGGTTGTAGTAATATTGCTGGGTGTCTATGTTCAACCTTTACCTGCTGACATTCTAGACATCTGGCCACATAGTTGACTATGTCTGACTTCATTCCCTTCCAGAAGAATAAGGGTTTAAGGTCTGCCCTCATCTTTGTGACTCTTGGGTGAGCCATGTAAATTGATCTATGAGCCTCGCTCAGGATCAACATCCTCAACTCGTTGTTTGGTGGTATGTAAATCCGACTTTTAAACCTCAATAAACCATCGGTATCAAATGAAAATCCCTCATATCGTGGTACCATCATTGTGTTTTGTTTGATAAAACCCTCGACCTCTTTGTACCAGTCATCGTCGCGCTATAAAGTGAGAATATTCTCACGTAGATTCATCTGAAGAGGCAACACCAAAAATATGTGTGGTCTCCAACTCAAAGAATCCACCACTTAGTTCATTGTTCCCTTTCTGTAAGTAATCTCAATGTTGTACTTGCTAAACAATTCCAACCAACGCCGTTGTCGCGCATTCAAGTCGCTTTGCATAAAAATGTGTTCTAGTCCACAATGATCAGTCTTTAGTTCAAATTTTCATCCAACAAGATAGTGTCTCCAAACCTTCAAGGCATAAACGATGGCTAATAACTCCAAATCGTGCGTTGCATAGTTCTCCTCATGCCTTCTCAGTTTCCTCGAAATGTAAGCAATCACTTGTCCGTCTTGCATCAAGACTCCACTTAAACCTTCCTTGGATGCGTCAGTGCATACCAAGAATTCCATGTCCATGTCTGGGACCTTTAGTATCGGTGTCGTTGTTAACAATTTCTTGAGTCTCCAAAATGCTTCCGCGCATTTCTCGATCCAAACAAACTTCTTTTTTTTTCTTTTGAAATTCCGGGATCAGATTTGCTACCTTCGAAAATCCCTCGATGAATTGTCGATAGTATCCTGCCAAACCCATGAAGCTATGCACTTCTATGACATTCGTAGACACATGACATTCCATAATAGCCTCGACCTTGGCTAGGTCCACGACGAGACCTTCGCCAGAGATGACATGCCCTAACTAGTGAATCTTTGCTTGGTAAAAAGAGCACTTGGACAAATTCCCATACAATTTGTTCTCTTGCAGACACTATTGTACCAAGCACAAGTGCTTGTCATGCTCCTCCATTGTCTGAGAGTAAATCAAGATATCGTCAATGAATACTTGGATGAACTTGTCCAAGTATTCACGGAACACCCCATTCATCAAACTCATAAATACCCCTGGGGTGTTTGTCAGTCCAAACGGTAAAATAGTAAACTTCTAATGTCCAAACCTCATCTTAAAGGTGGTCTTAGGGACGTCATCCTCCTTGATCCGCAACTGGTGATACCCTGATCACAAATCGATCTTGGAGAACACCGTCGCACCCTTCATTTGATCAAACAAGTCATCAATTCTCGGCAATGGATATTGATTCTTGATCGTAGCCTTGTTCAGTTGATGGTAGTTAATGCAAAGCCTCCACAATCCATCCTTCTTTCGTATGAAAATAATAGGTGCACCCCACGGTGACACACTAGGACATATCAGTCCCAGGTCCAACACCTCTTTCAGTTGCATTTTCAACTCTTGTAACTCCAGGGTCGACATCCAATAAGGCGTTCTTGCTATTGGTTCAGTCCCTGGTTTTAGGTCTATGGTAAACTCCAACTCCTTCTCTGATGACATCCCAGGTAACTCCTCCAGAAACATGTCCGCAAACTCTCTCACCACCGGAAGGTGTTCTAGACCTTCCGCTACTCCCTTCTCGTTTAACGCAAGGATCACATAAGGCTTGCACCCATTGTGCATACTCTTCCGTAGCTTTAAGGAAGAGATGAACCTCAGGGAAACTCCCTGGTTCCATCCTACAATCACATGTCTCTGTCCCTCATCATCGATCAAGCTCAACCGTTTCGTCTTACAATTGAGTATCACCTCATGCGATTCCAACTAGTCCATACCAATCACGACATCATAAGATCCTAGGGTTGTGATGTACATGTTGGCCCTTGTGACAAACTCTCCCAGGTTAAGGGAACAACCCATAACCTTTCCTCCAACCTTCTTCTTTGCTCCAGAAGCCATCTCTATGAAGCTAAACTCATCCTGTTCGACTACCTTTACCTTAATCCTTTTTAGCGTTGTACCAGAAATCAAACTCTCAGTAGCACCGGGATCTATCAAAATACTAAGGGTTTGGTCCACGATAGTACCTGTTGTCTCGAGCATAGTTGTTTGATGCTCTGCCTGACGGTTATTCACTGTGGCATGAATCTGATGGGCCTTGCCCATATCTCCCACGGTAGTGGGTTCGGATGATCTGGATGCTCTAGTCCTCTCCACAGGACAGTCGCATTGGTAGTGTGGCTCCCCACATGTCCAACACCCCTTCTTCGGCCCAGTAGTCCTGGTACTTGAAGTAGAAGATGATGGCCCACTAGCCTGGAACCCTGGTCTATTCTATTGAACAGGCCTAAACTGTTGTGACTGTGGTCGACACTGCTGTTGATGTTGTGGTCCCCAATAAGGTGTCCACTCTTGAGGCATCGGTCATTGGGGTGTAGTGAAAGTGGATCCCCTCTGGAAGCCACAATATCCTGACGTATGTCTCGCTGGTGTCTGGTGCTGCTATGTTCCATATGAACCTTGCCCTATTGGTCTTGCTGGTGTCCTGGTCTGAAACCCACTAATAAGCTCCTACTCTACTATGAGGGCCTTCTGGACGACATCGTGCAAGGTTTGGAGCATCAAAATCCTAACTTTTGCATGTAGGCTACCGTTAAGGCCAAACACGAACCTGTTGACCTTAAGTTACTCCATGTTAAGGTGAGGAGCATACCGGAGCAGCTCCATAAAATAGGCCTCGTACTCGGGCACCATACAGCCTCCCTGTCATAAGGCGTTGAACTCATTAAGCTGACGCTCAATGAATTCCTCTGAAAGGTACCTCTCTCGGAACTGTTCCTCGAACAGTTCCCATGACACGTCTTCGACGACCATGTTCAGCTGTGGTAGGAGCATCTTCCACCATAGAAGAGCACTCCCCTTCAGTTGAAAGACCACCATGTGAACCTTCATGTTGGAGGTGTAATTGCGAAGTGCGAAGCACATTGTCATATTCTCCAACCATGACTCGACGGTTGCGCCATCCAAGGCACCCAAGAACTCGAGAAATTTGACCTTCTCGAGTTCACGGTGAACGCTACCTGTACCAACCAGAGTGCGTGGTGGAACCTCAGCGAGTGTTGATGCCCTGGCCTCATCTTTGTCCAAATGGCTGATTAGTGCCTCAGACATGCGCTGAAAAGATCTCATCATACCGACTACATCGCCAACTGCTATCTGCTCCTGTCAGAGAACCTGCTCGACTCCCTAGGGGTTAGACCCCTCAGGTTTGGATGCTACTGGAGGCGTTGCGCCTCCTCCCCTAACACCCCATCATCTACCTCTGCAACGTCCTCTAACAATGATTACATGCATCCACACAATCAAAGCGATTAGCAACAGTATAATCCAATCATGTCAACAAAAGACGTAGCGATCCCAAGTCGTGAGTTGAACCTGCTCTGATGCCATATGTAATGGACCTCCCGTTCGTCACGACGACGAACCTCTTATAACAAGTACATTTTTTTTGTGTGTGCATGTGTACAAGGGTAATAAATACATTATACTCTGTGTAGCAACACGACGACGAACATGTCGCATGCAATGGTGACAACAACATAATGAACTAAGACGCACATCAAGTATCTGCATGCAATGAACAACAATCAATCGATAAATAAATAAGACTGACTACCCGCTTGTCCTACCCTGCAATGGTTAGGACCTCCAAGACACATAAGCAACGCTCAAGCCCAGGTTCCCATCGATTTTAACCATTTAAGGTCTCAGGGCTGGTGGTTGTTTTGAGGAACATGGAGGTGTCTACACCCCGCTCGACATAAGCATACCAAGCCTTCTAAGCAAATGACAATAACATAACCATCAAGATCGCAAACAATAAGGTTATCTGTATTAAGGAATTTTATGATATTGCATCATTATTAACTCATTAAATTGCTCACTACTATTACAGTATTGCATGGGAGGTGTATTTTTAATCAAATTACAAGACAATGACAAATAATATAGCATGTAAGGCATTTAACACAGTCTATTCTGACCTCCATTACGAGCCCGACTTCGCATGTCTAAAGTGCATAATGATATCAAGGTATAATCTAATTTATTCTTAAAACAAGTTCATTTGCGCAATGGTAAATTTAAATGTCCTCAAAACTCCATCTAATCATTTCCCCTTAAATTATTATTATTTTTATAGGTATTTTATTTTATACTCGCGATCTAATAAACATGTAGTTATGTATATATAACAATACAACAAGAAATAGATTACTCACCTCTTGACCATCCTTACACTAAATTTCTCATCCTACAAATAATATATAAGAATACATTGTAAATTATAATCATAGTATTATTTCAAAGAAAATCATGGTAATAGCTTATGGAATATTGAGAGGTCAAGGAATATGTAGACTTGGCACAAGTTAAAAACATTAAAGTAAATAAACTATTTTATATCAAGATGAAACTATTAACCCTTCAATAAAATCATATAGGGAAAAACATAATGCCAATATTTTAAAAGAAAAATAATTAAATATGTGTAGAGGTTATTACAATACCCAAGTCACCATATTATGAAATTCTTAACATTCACCAAATTTAATTTTAAAATTGGTATTCTGACTATTCCTTGGAAAAGAATAAATACAAAGCTAAATGCAAATTCCAAGAAGACAACGCTTCCCATTAATAATTAGGAACCATCATACATATAAAATATTAGCTAAAAATTCTTTCTAACTTAAGGAGACTCGTGTAAGCGATTTACTTCGTATGGACCTCGAATTAATTTATGCAAAGGATTAACTTACATGCATTTATACCTAAGGGTGCTACCATAAAGAATTTAATGATTCCAGTATGAAAATACATGACGTGTAGGTGGAGAATCTGTCCAAAATTTTCCTGTCCCACAAGTGGGTACAAAGGTCTAAATTTCTACGGTTCAGGTAATACATTATTGCCCGTTCTATTTTTAATACCCAAAAACTTGGCTGCCAATTGACCTGTCCCTCAATTAGATTCCGTCAGGTTTTAGAAAATTGTCAATTCAATAAATCATGAATGTCATTGACTGTCTTCACCTAGCCTTGGTGAGCGCATTCTCAGTTCACATCGATTTTAGTAATGGCTAGATAACAACAGTCGATTCGATCACACCGTTAAGGGAAATTCCATGCACGGTTGGAGTGTAGGGTTACGCTCTAGCCATTAGGGAAGGGAACTCAACTGGTAAACACACAGGCTACGATACGCTGTAGTGCCGAATTAAAAAGGAAAATACACAGAGACCCTCAGAAATTTCAAGTTTCGACACAGCGAACAGGAATGGATCCCACTTTGGATTAGTAATGTACATCAACTAAATTTTGGTGATTGTTACTGTAAGAAATTTCAAGTTTACCAAAAAGGTAGGGAGACTTAGCAGTCTGAAGGATAAAGAAAGAGGTGGTTGACAATGACCATACAATCCGACATGCATTCACTTGCAGGTACCTAAACATAATTAACGTTCAGGAATGAGAATTTAGTTGACTACGAGATAATCCTTCTCTAATTATAAGTAGTGGATTAAATAGAAGCTACCAAGTGCTCAGTCTTAGTTTAAGATTTAAAGAGGAAAAGGAGAAGTCGTAGGACTGAAGAAAAATAAAATGGCAACCTACGAATCACAACAAGACAAGCGCAAAGATTTGAAGCAATGAAGAATTATCGTTTTTGTTTGCGGAGGTAAAGGCTGACATAAAAGTTGAGGTACAGGTGGAGGACTCCATGTAAACGCAAGAAGGGACATCACCCAAATGCTGGAAGAAGGGGCAAATTAAAAAAAAAAAAGCCGAGAGGAACCATACTGAAGTGAAAACATAGTAAATTACTGAAGTAAATCTTAAGCAGAGGGAAAATTAATCGCGGGCCAAAGACTTACACACTCAAAATGGCATGGACAAAAGTGAGACACGTTCAAGTATGAACTCGTAGAGCAGATTGAAAACACATTCCTCAAAAAACGCAGAGTAAATGTCCAGCAAGATAAAAGGGAAAAGTAAGTTGAGATAACACTAGGTACAAACAGGCCAATTGATTTACAATCAATAATCTGATCCAAGCATAAGTTCCTAATGCATTCTACTCTACAGAAAAAAAATGAGCGTACCATTGCCTTATAGCCCGCCTCGAATGATGTTTGTGTGCTTCGTGCTGCTCCCGCTCGTCGACCATCGAGACCTCACCGGTACCTCCCAGCCAATGCTAGGGGTACTCTGCTTCCCCCTTAGCCCCCCGAGCCGCAAAGGGGCCACACACTATCCAGATGGTACGTCTAGCTCCCAGCTCACCTCCCAAGGTCGAGCTACCACTCCTCTCCGAGCTGGGAAATCCCAACTCCCACAAGTAAATCAATCAAGTCACTATTCCTGCATCGTAATGTTATGCTAACAAGCAATCCCCTTCTTCCTTCTCCTCCCTCTCTTTTATAGAGTTTTCCAACTTCCTTTCTCTCCCTAAATCTCATTTAATTTAAGTTTTAATAAAAATTCCTAAAAATTCTCCTTCGTACAAGTGTCATCCATCCCCCACATTTCTCCATTAATTATTTTCTTTAATTAATTAATTGTCTTATTTCCCTCACCCACCTAGAGTTACTCCTAAAATTACTCATAGGTGTCCCTAGATTCCCTTACATGTTTCAAAGGCTTTCCCTAAAATGAAATTGCTAAATCAGTTTAAAAATTAGAAGGTTCTTAAATGCAAATTCTTTACTAAGTTGGTTTTCTGCTTTTTACGGTGAGTTCCCCTCATTCCCTCTTTAGGTTACCTCCTTTCCCTAATTTCCTAATTTTTTTATACTTTCCACTTTCCCCTTTTTTTCTGAGCTAAAAACAAAAGTTGTGCAATTTAACCTCTTTTTCCTTTTATTATTAATTTAGTACCTTTTTAAACTATCAAAAGTTAAAACAATTAATTGTCTCTTTACATTGTACATCCACACATTTTATTTAATTTGTTACTCTCTTCATGTTACCACAAAATTTTTGTGAAGACCAAATTATACTTAAGTTCTTTTAAATTTTATTATTTTCTTATATATATATATATATATATATATTTTTAAAGTAGACAAAATTTTTACCCCCAACGAAATTTAGACTTAGAACTTAGAATATGATCCGGGCGACATTTAATTAGGGAAACCGAGTCAATAGCACCTGTCTATGTCAATGCAGTAAAACAACATGTCATCTACCCATAATGCATCATAATCAAAGTCAGATGTTTTAATAACATAATAATCCAGATCACTTGCGAGCAAGTGTCCTCAAAGAATAAGTTTGCTCAGTGCGCGAGAGCGGGATGTTACAAATGAACAATCGTATAAGAGTTACACCAATACACCATAATACACCATGCACAATATATGAGAAATAATCAATAGTTTATTGTTCAAGGGAAGTAATGCCTTCCAAAGGTAGCTACAACTTCCAAATGTAGAGGGAGGGATAAACCTCCAAGAGGAAGATACAATCCTCCAATATCAAGAGAGAGTTGAACTCTCAAACTTTTCCCCTTCCTTCCACCCAAGAATATATGAGAGATAATAAAACTTTACATTAAATCATCACCATCAACCAATCATCACATAGAACTTGATATTGCTTCCTGAGACATCTTCAATTTCTGCAATTCTTCAATTCTTGGAGTACTCTGATCCTGTAGATAATATTACTCAATGTATTCTCTGAAACTCCTCCAATTTTCACTCCTTGAATCCTCCCCAAAAATAGGTTATAGAAAGAATGATAGACTTTATTCAATTCTGGTCTATTCAGAAGACCCAACTTGTACAACATGCTCCACGCTCAATATTTAACATATGGTTCTGAAACTTGCACACAAGAAACTATATTCCATATTATTTCTAATGGAAGTGGTCCCACTTCATTTGGATTCTGTATGAAGAAGTTATGACTATTTTACCCGGAACACTTGTTTATTGTCTAGCTTCAGGACTGGTCACAAACCCTATCTTCCACATAGTGTATATCCATAATTGCAGTGAATCAAGAGCTGAAATTTTTACCAGAGGTACCTTGATATGTCTTATCAACACCATAGAGATTTCACAATCTGAATCATTCTAGAAAAAAAGTTATATAAAAAATGGTAAGATGACCTGAAAATAACATACCTTAGAACACATCACCAAAAGACTTCATCCTCCCCTTAAATTCGGCCTTCTTATCTTCTTATTACATTTGAAATTCGACTTGTATCAAATGAATGTATAATGATGTTTATTTATACTATTTATGCCACTTCCTTTTAACATTAGGGCCGACCTGACACTTTCTTATTTTGTAATTCTTTTCTT